>CAMOHE010048264.1:0-57197 GCA_946598075.1 Artocarpus hirsutus
CCTATATTTTTTTGAGTAAAGCCTCCATTTTTGGGGGAAAAGGCACAAGTTTCTATGGAGATTTTGGGCTAACTCTAAAGAAGAAAATAGGGGAGAATAAAAAAACTATTTTCTTTGTTTTAGCTTAGGATTTTAATTTTAGTTTTTAGATTTTGGTTTTCTCTTTAATAAATTATCATGAGAGATGCATTTGGAGATCAAGAAGTTGGAAAGGAGAAGAAGAAGAAGCAAAGCTTGGAGCTTACAACTACAAAATGGGTTTTTTCATGTTTATTCTCTTCTTTGTATTTTTTTTTGTTGTAAATGTTGGACCCTTATTGTTAACTTGTTTAATTTGAGTCCTGGAATTGCTATTTTTCTAGAGCCTTGATTTTACCTTATCATAAAGTGTTGATCTATTTTAAGTGGTTTTTCATGTTTGGATTGTGTTGTTCCACTCTTATTGCTTCTAGTTCATTTGGCCAATGAATTAGATGAGTTTAGTATATTGGGTTTGATGCTCAATAAAGGGAATTTCATGTATGAATTCTGGGAAATGCAACCTAGGTGATTAAAAGATCAAGAGATTTATAATTCCTTTGTAGTCATTAAGAGAACTAGAGCTAAATGAATGTTAATTGTTTGGTTCTAGATAAAGATATTTGAGGGTTTTTTAGCATGTTGTCCAATTTTACGCTCAAGAGAGTAATTGGGTTAATTAAGAGTTTTTAACTAATTAATCATGAGACTCACTTAATTATAAAGTTAATGTAGATTAATTATAAGATAGTTGATGCTTTAATACTTTTAGTTAGTTGTTTTTGTTATTTTATTTTACTTGCTTAGCCATTTTTGTTATTTTTTTATTCATTTCTTTATTCCTTTATCCAAATAATCTTAAATCCAATCAATTTAGGTAATTAACGTAAATTTAACACAATCCTTGTGGGATCGACATTCAGACTCCGGATTACTTTATTACTTATGACCGACCGTGTATGCTTACACATTTTTCAACAAGTGTAGGAGTGAAAATTTTGAGAGAAGGATGAAGAGTAAGAGCTGGTTTTCTCTAGAGGAAATAGGAGAGAAATAAAAAAAAATGGCTCTTGAAATAAGTGGTCCTATTTATAGACAATTGGACTAATCACACTTAGCTTCTTAACTTTGGTTTATTAAGCCTCCAATCAACTTTCTTAGGTCAAATTTTTAGTTTAACCTTAAGTATGGCGCCATTATGGAGGGAAAAAGTGGAGGGAAAAAGCTCATTATGAGTTCAAGGAGACTCATCACATACGTACTTACTCAAGATCACTCTCATGGTCAAGTCATAGTCCTTTTCTCCTCTTCACTATCTTCAAGAAATTCTTAAATTCATATATTTGTTATATTAATTGGAGATGACTAGCTAGCTGACAGAAGATTTTCAATTCCCATAAGGTCTTCTATCATTGCCTTTTCACAGTCTAAAATTAATCTTGGAATAAAATGATATTGATATTAGTTTTTAATTGCATTATTTCTAGACTAGATAAAGCCTAAACTTTTCTTTTCCTGCTTTTTGCCTCGATAATGACATGGTCTTCGACAGTGTTAATTCCCAAGCTTGGATGGCAATTTTTAATAGAAAATGCTAGTCGCATAATCAATTTTAATTAATAGGCAATTAAGGACTTGCTATCTGTTAGAGTCTTTCTCGGCATACTATTAACAACGTATTGTACTTGAAATTCTTATAAATCAAATTCTTAAGTTATTTATGGATCAAAATTTCTTCCATCTTGAATCGCAGTGAAAACTATCAATTGAGTTATTCAACCATAAAAGGTTAATAAATTTAACTTTAATATTTACTATAGAATTTTAAAATATATATTAATTCCATAAATCCTTCAATATAAAAATCAAACACGATATTTTATGGGAAAATCCTTTATTTTGACAACGAAATGGCCCTAGGAGTCGTTCTCTTTTGAATTATATTAGACTTAAGCATCCCCATGATTCTGATAAAGGTCCTACCATTCTCTTTCTACAAGCTTTTTCAAGATCTTTGACCTCGTTGGAATCATCACTAATGAATCAAAGATGCACTTATGTATACCTTTGACATGTCATACCTTCGGATCTACTAGACCCTAGCAAAAACCAACCTTGAAAAACTGAAAGTTTGGTGCTGTGTCATAAAACTGACAGTGCTGATTAGAAACCCAAAGTGTCTAAGTAGATGGAAGCTCAGTTGTCAGAATAGGTATTTTGTTTTAGCGTGAAACCAAATTGGCCTTTGTTTTTGCATCCTTCAAAAAACAACTGCTTTTAAACCATTCGTGGTTGACCGATATAAAGCCCTAGTGCAAACCCCACAACCATCACCTCAAAGAATCAGATTTATCATACCACATTAGAGTCAAGCCATGCCCGTAAAATCAAATTAGTGGGCAAAATTTCCATCCTTCTATGTCCATTCGAGTTGACCATGTCATCTTTCAACTTACTTGCCTTAGTTTCCTTTACTGAGGCAAGCATGCCAGTACCATAGGGACTAGAGTATATCCACTTACATAGTACATGATTATTGTCGTTATCCATGAATAATTAATTTTTTTTTGCTAATTAGGCTGTTGAAGAGCTAAATTTTATTTTCCACACCTTATCCCATTTTGCTACTCTACATTTTTCATGCAATTTTTTTGTAGTTTCACAATTTTGATAATCATCATCCCTTACATATTAAATTATAACCTTTGGATTTACAACCATCATATTTTTAATTCATCAATTTGTCATTGTTATAGTATGGAGTTTCAAAACTTCATGTGTTCTGATTATGTTTGCAACAAGAGATATTAAGTCTAGAAGAGTGTACCTAACATTAAGAATCTTAGGCTCATTTCCCATTACTTTTAGAGGCTGCTTTTACTTTCTGTAGCTACCTGTAATTGCCTCTAGCAATTTGTGATGCTTGGTAAACCCCACATTTGTCGAGTTGCTTTTCAAAACTATTGTCTAATAGAAAAATTTGATAAAAACAGGTTAGGCTCTTTCTAAAGCAACTTTTGTTATTATATTTAAAATTACTAAACTAACCTTAATAGTAATACATAATTACAAATCTACCTATCTTCTTCATAATAAATTAATATAACATCACTATTAGGAATTTAAAATTTATTTCTATGGTAATTTTTTTAATGTTATTTCATTGTTATTTCTAATTTTTTATATTATTCCATTTTTACATACTTGTATAATTTATCTTGTTTAATAAAATTAAAATTAAAACTATAAATATATTTAGTAAAATTTGTCTATTTTTTCATTATCCATCTTTAGAGTAATTTTACATAGTTTACCAAATACTTACAGTTCTGCTTCTAATATTTACAAAATATTTACCAAACGCTTACGTATGTCTAGTCCATAACACAACACAACAAAAACAACGATACACTACTGTTGGAATTGATGCTCTACAAGCATAGGCATTGTACATGTTGTTGATAAATTAAATAAAACGATATTTGTTTATTTTTGGTTGCTTATGTATATTATGAATACAATAATAAACATCAAGAAAATCTTATGATTATTTATGTTGCTATAAATTTAGCAGGTAATTGTTATATGCTTAAGAATAAAATTTATAGATAATAATTTAAACACTCAATAATAATTAATTAAAGTTTGAGATCTTTAATTAAATATTAAAAGTGTGATTTAATCTCATTTAGAATGAAATAGTCTTATCTAGGCTATTAATGTAGAGACATTAAATTAGAGCTACTTTATATAATAAAATTATATAAGACTAGACCAAATAAATTATGAATCTCTATAATCTTCCTTTATAAATAGAGTATTCAAATTTATCACAATGATGGTCATATATGTGGCAGTCTCAATCCTAAGTATTTATTAGAATCTTGTTTATGAGATTGGGTTTTTGGACTTGTTAGGTAAGATTTGTCACAAGACTCATAACTTTATATCTTAAACACATAATAGAATAAAGGCTGGGAATGATATTATACAAATAAAGAATCCATTCCTTCCTATTGGAAGTAAAAAAAAATAGTTCACTTGAGTCATGATTCAAAACTTGACTATTAGAGTGCTTGTTTATGATAAGATATGAATTAACTATTCACTATAGAATCAATAGAACTCAAGGATAAAGTTATAATAAGAGAGGTAAACGAAAATTGAACCTAACCCTTATTATGAACTATTTATAAAAGATTGACTTATATATGATGATTATATAAATGGACTGCTTGTTATTTTTCTTTGACTAATCATTGTTATAATTTCAAGAGTACAGTTTCAAGTTTATAATAGAGCAACACTAAAACTAATAAATTTGATACATTAATTAAAGAGTTCAATTAATTGTTGAATTTATTGGACCATGAATATAGGTCCATAGGTTCCAATGCTACCTCTATAACACTGTATTAAATTAAAGCATAGAATGAATGATGCATATTTAATTTATAATTATTGAATTCCAAATTAATTATTTCACAATAGATGTGTATTAATGTGGCATAGAAAAATGTTCCCTATGATATATAATATAATGTGACAAATATTGTCACATTTAATTGAGCAATAGTTTATTAATTAGTTATATTTAATTAATCTAATTAATTAAATATGGTTGTGAATCAAATAATTAATTATATATAAATAAATATTGATCTATTTAAATTAAATATTATATATATACTTACAACTTTTTGTACATGGGCTTATAGTTAAAAAAACAAAAGAAAAGAGAAAAATGTGATATAAGATATTACGTAGGGAATAATACCTACCTCAACATACACTTTGGAGATTTTATCTCTAGATATGTGCTTGTAACTTCCCTTAGTAGTAGAAGTTAGCGGGTTTTATTTTTCAAAAATTATTTAAAAATTAATTAATAACTAACAATTTAGTTATAAAAGAAATATCGGGTACAATTTTCGTGTACATAAAAAATTTTTTGAGTCTTTAGAAAGGAAAAACATAGTTTTCTATCTCTAAAAAAATGTGTGTTGAGTACATAGTAGAACTAGAAAGTTTATAATTTAATTCATTCTTTGTAGTTTGACACCCACTCATCGTTCTTTTGGCCTAAAGGCTTGGATTGGAAGACTTTGGTGTCAAAGAGAAAAACTAGGATATGCTAATAGGCTTCAAGAGGTTTGAATCTTAATCTCTTGTATTTTTTCAACGTTTAATTAAAATTAGATATCTATTCTCGATAAACAAAGTTTTAAGAAAATTTTTATTTTACCAATTGATCTATTTTTCCACTGCCTTTCATACTTAAATTCTAACAAATAGCATCATAGTGGTTTTATAGTATATATAATTTTAATTAAATTGATTTTATGTTGATAAATACCATGTTCTTGATGCATATATTGTGGGCACTTTGTATTTTTCTGTATTTGATTCATATGATGAATGGTAATTATGGCTGGATTATTGATTGTTAATTATAGTTGCCAGTACAGGCCTCCGGCTTGGAGGTTAGGCATGAGAACCAACCAATGCATTCACTCACATCCATTGATTGCAGTGCGTCATACACCAAACTTGTTTTAGAGTAGATGTCAGGAGTGGAAAGGAAGAGTTATACTAAGGACACTTAGTCAAGCAGTTATGGTAGCCGTCCTCTTTGTAATCTTACATGACAGCTTTCAAAGCAAGGACAATGGGGAAGTGAAAGTGAGAGAGCTCGTCTTTGAATAGAAGAAGCATTATTGAGTCCTTAGTTAGATCTCCTAATGTAATGAACGAGAAGATGCAGTGAATCAATTAGTATTAGCTAAGGAAAGCATTCTAATTCTGGGGAAGAGAGGAAATTTGTCTTTATAGGAAATTACCTTTATAGGGAATTTGTGCTTACTAAGTCTTAATTAAAATATGTAAACCTATAAAGGGGTAGAAGTTTTTGTAATTTATTTTTATCATTTTTGTTTGTTATTTTTCCTCCATTACTTGTGTAATATGAACTCATACAACACGTACACAAGATGAAGGAAGATGCAGTAGCCAAGTGTTTCAGACCGCCAGGGTATGGTAGCTCGACCTTGAGCACGCTGCACTTAGCCTTGAGCCCCTGCTTGTAGCTTGGAGTGCCATTGTTGCTCGGCCACCAACCACTGACAGCTTAACCAAAAACAAGCAACATCGCTGGACTTTTGTTGCAGCTATTGGTCGGTGGATGAAGAGAGTCAAAATATGTCTACGATTGTTAGAGTGGCCGACAACCTCAGTCTAGAATGCCTAATGGCACTTGGCCGCATTCTATTGAAAACGTGGCTAAAGCTTTATAAGTCTTGATTTGCATCTACAACTCCTATGAAAAAGAGTTCCTTGTTAAGGATGTTCGAGTCGGAGTGTCGCTACGTTTGTCTAAAGCGTGGTAGCATCAGCTTTTATGCAATGGCGGCCGCTGGAGCTACATGAAGAAGGGATATCGAATTGTCGATTAGGGTTTTAAAACCCAAGATGAATTTTGGGCCAAATTTAAGCCCCTTAGGCCCAAAAGGAGATTCAAAGTAACCCACAACTGAGAAGGAGCCCAGTAGCAGGGAAATATATAAATGACAAGAAGACCCCTTTGTAATTTTTTTATTTTTTATGGGTTGCAATTTAATTATCTAAAAGGTCTTGACCAAAAATCTATTTACTTATTTTTAATAATATTATTTATGTGATGCTTTTATAATGTGCTTATGCATAATAACATGTCATCTAAGAAAGTGCCCACGCTTATTTATTGTAACATGACATGTATACATGTGCATATTATTTCATATTTTATAAATTTGTTTATAATATGATTTAATATGGCATTAGAATTAATTAAATAGGATTATACAATTGGATTGATTATTTTCTTTTAGTTTGTATAATCAACCATATAATATGAATTAAGTTTTAATTGTTAAAACTTTTTAAAATACACATTAAACTTAAGTTATCTAATTTTAAATTGTCTATTTTTGGGTAGCTTAAATTAATAATAATAAATTTAGATAAAAAATCTGGTGATTTATTTAAGTGTATATAGAATGAGTTTCTATTATCACACATTTATCTGGTAACTAAAATTTGTCTTGTTTGCTACATTTATAAAACATAGGATGTTTTATAAGATAAAACACATCAATTTTATAATAATGAGAAAGAGAAGGGAAAATGACAATATAATATATGATCTCCACTATTAGCACAACACCATGAGATTTAAGTAACGCCTTATGATGCTCTGATTTCATCCTCCCTACAGAGAGTCCATCTACACCAATAACAAGGTATAGGTTCCAAAAGATAAGATTTTAAAATGTATTTCAAAATTTACCTATCCTATGGTGGTAATTTTGAGTTAAGGTATTGAAATCTAAGATAGTGGATACACTCATGAAGATATAAGTAACTTGTTAATTGTATATTGACCAAAATAAACGATTGTTAGTAAATAAGAAAACATGAGATATTTTGAGTATATTTATTAATTGAGAATATCTCAATTCAATTTATAATTAATTTGTACGGTGGTACTTTATTTATTAAATTGATAATCATGGAATTAGTAGTATATTTTATGTGTATTTTCATATGTATCATGTATCGCATTTACTATTCCAAAATACTTCTATATCATGTTTATGCAACATTTAGTTTATGTCATTTATTTATTATAGCAATAATGTCTAATCCAATCATCATTATTCTTTCAAAATGAAAAATTAACTGGAGATAATTTTGTCAAGTGGAAGTGTAATAAGAATATTATACTCATATGCGAAAACTATAAGTTTGTCCTGATGGAGGAGTGGCCTTAACTGCCTACTACCAATGCTACTCGTAGTGTACGAGGAGCATATGATCGTTGAATTGAGGCCTACTACTATAGATTAGTTGGCATGTCTAACGTGCTTAAAATGAAGCATGAAAGCATAGAGACTACTTACGAGATAATGTAGTCCCTGCAAGACATATTTGGAAGTCCTTCTAAAAGGGCACGTTATGAAGCCGTAAAGGCTACAAAGAATGCCAAAATGAAGGTAGGGGTCTCAATCAGAGAACATGTTCTCAACACGGTTAGGTATCTCCTAAGGCCAAAGTGAATAAGGTGGTAATTGGTGAAGTCACATAGCTAGAGACAATTTTAGAAGCCCTGTCCTAAGTGTTCCTTTAGTTTAAGAGAAGCTAAAATACAACATGACTAAGTTGCTTAATGAGTTGTAAACCTTCAAGTCTATCTTGAAAGAGAAAGCCAAAAAAAAAACAGGTGAAACAAATGTTGCTAAAGCTCAAAAGGAATAGAAAAAGAAAGAAGAAAACTAAAAGAAGTGATAAGTCTAAGGGTAGAAGAAAGCCTAAGAAGAACAAGAGCAACAACAAGAAAAAGAGCTCAGTGGAAAGAAGCCCAAAAGAAAATGTTTCTACTACAATGCAGTTGGGCACTCGAAGAAAAATTGTGAGAAGTTTTTCCAAGAGCTCAAAGAAAAGAAGAACACAGTAAATCAGATTTACTTGTCTTAGAAGCTTGTTTAGTTGAAAATGATACATCATCTTGGACAGTTGATTTTGGGAAAATTATTCATATTTGTTCTTCCTTGTCGATGCTTAGATTTTCGAGGGAGCATGTCGACTGGTGAAACACAATGATAGTGGAAACAAAAGCAGTTGTTTCAACAAAAGCAATGAGAATTGTAAAATTCTATTTTGGAAAAAAGTTTTGTTGTTGAATGATGTTTATTACATTTCTAGTTTTCATAAAAATTTTATTTTGTTTATAGGTTGTTTGAACAAATGTTTAATATTTTTTTAGTGATAATTATGTTATTGTTTCGAGAAATCATTTGGATATTTGTGCTGTAAATTTGAAAAATGAGCTTTATATTTTAAGACCTAATGAAAAATCATTACTTAATAGCGAAATATTCAAAGTTGAACACTTAAACCAAAAAGGCAAAATATTTCTCCTGATGATGAAACATACCTATAGCACCTTAGGTTTGGTCGTGTTAACCTTAACATGATTAATAGACTAGTAAAGGATAGTCTTTTAAGGGAGCCAAAAGTTGGTTCTCTACTAGTTTGTGAATCTTATTTATAAGAAAAAAATGACTAAAAGGCCGTTAAGGCCAAAGAACAACTCGAGTTAGTACTATTCATACATTTATGGTCCATTAAATGTATAAGGACATGGTGGTTACAAATACTTCGTTACACTTATGAACGATTATTTGAGGTATAGATTCATGTACCTAATGCATAAGAAATCAAAGACTTTTAGAAAGTGCAAAGAATTCCTAACAAAAGCTAAAAAGCAAGTAGGTAACTCTTATCTTTGATTGAGAAGGAGAGTACCTTGATACTGAATTCAAGGATCACTTGATAGAACATGGTATTCTATCACAACTCATAGCACTTAGAATACAACAACATAATGGTGTTGACGAGAGGAAATCGAATGTTGCTTGATATGGTGAGATCTATGCTTAGCTACTCATCATTACCCATTTTATTCTAAGGATATGCGCTAACCACAGTGTATCTTTCGAACATTATTCTATCTAAGTCTGTTTCAAAGATACCTTTAGAGTTATGGAGTGGACATAAATCTAGGTTACGACATATCCGTATATGGGAGTATCCAACACATGTGCTAAAAAGAAAGACTAGGAAGTTGAAACCATGTTCTAAAGTGTGCTTGTTTGTAGGATATCCAAAGGGAACGAGAAGGGGTTGCTTTATAGTCCTTAAAAGAAAAAGGTAGATGTCACTTTTCTTAAGAATGATTATATGACTAATTATAATCCTCGTAGCAAAATTGTACTTGAAAAATTACTTTTTGATCATATCAAACCACAATTGACAATTGTTGTCCAAAGACAAAATAACGAGATTGCATGTTCAGATCAGGATGTCATACCATCTTGATGTAGTGGGAGGGTTATATGACCATCTACTCACTACAAAGAAATTGGAGAAGTACAAGTGTTATTTCTGATAATGGTGAGGATGATCATTGACATTTCAACATACAATGGAAGATTCTGACAAGATGAAATAGCTAGAGGCTATTAACCTAGAAATGAAGTCTATGTACTCTAATTCTATGTGGGAACTTATAAATATGCCTAAAAGGGATAAAAACCATAGAGTGCAAATAGATCTATAAGAAGAAAAGAGGTGTAGATGAAAAACTTGAGATTTTTAAAGCTACGTTTATGGCAAAGGGTTACACCTAAAAGGAGGGAGTCGGTTATAAAGAGACTTTCTCGCCAGTAGCTATGCTTTAATCTATTTAAACTCTTTTATCTGTTGTTGCATGTCTTGAATATGAGATTGGAATAGATGGCAAGACTACCATTTTGAATGACTATCTTGAAGAAAGAATCTATATGCCACAACTAGAAGGATTTGTAGTCAAAGGTCAAGAGTAAAAAGTTTTCAAGCTACAAGGTCCATTTATGGAGTTAAGCAAACTTCAAGATCTTGGAACTTAAGATTTTATAAGACAATCAAGTTTTATGGTTTTGATCAAAATGTTGATGAATCTTGTGTAAACAAATACATCAAAGATAAGTAGGTGGTCTTCTTAATTTTTTATGTAGATGATATTCTACTCATTAGGAATGATGTAAGAATATTATCCGATGGAAAAAACTAACTAATTCCAAATGAAAGATTTGGTAGAGACAAGTTATGTTCTTGGAATCCAACTCATAAAGATCGCAAGAATAGACTATTGGCAGTTCTCATGCATCGTATATCGACAAGGTGCCTATCAAATTTTTAATGCAAAACTCCAAAAAAAGGTAATTTCCTTACACGCCATGAAGTTTATCTTTTAAAAGAGCAGTATCCTAAGGTACCTCAAGATGAAGAAAACATGAGACTAGTACCCTATGCATCTACAATAGGAAATCTAATGTATGCCATGTTATGTATAAGGTTTGACATCTCCTATGTAGTGGGTATAGTTAGTCGGTATCAATCCAACCCAAGATTAGATCATTGAGTGGTAGTTAAAGACATTCTTAAATATCTTACGAGAACGAGAAACTACATGTTGATATACTCTAGTAAGAATTTGATTCCTATTAGATATCCTGATTTTGATTTTCAATCAGATAAAGATACACATAAATCGATGTCTTGGTTAGTGTTTACTCTTGGTGATGGAGGCATAATTTGGAAACAATCGTATATTGC
This sequence comes from Artocarpus hirsutus, assembly GCA_946598075.1. Lineage (NCBI taxonomy): Eukaryota > Viridiplantae > Streptophyta > Magnoliopsida > Rosales > Moraceae > Artocarpus > Artocarpus hirsutus. Next base: position 11,212 of record CAMOHE010048264.1, read on the forward strand.
TAATTAAACTATAGAAGCTGAGTATTTAGCTACTCATGAAGCAACTAAAAAAGCTATTTGGCTCCGTAAGTTCTCAACTGATTTGAAAGTTGTTCCAAACATGGATAAACCACTCAACATTGTAATGTGATAATAGTGATGTAGTGGCAAATTCAAAATAACTAAGAAGCCATAAAAGAGGAAAATATATAAAGCAAAAATATTATTTGATCAGAGAGATAATACATCGAGGTAATATAGAAGTTATGAAGATTACATTAGAAAATAATCTTGCTGACCGTTTCACTAAGACGTTACTTGTAACGAGTTTTGAGGACATTTGGAGGGCCTAGGTTTGAGAGACATGTCTCACATGTTTTAGGACAAGTGGGAGATTATTGAGATTGATGCCCTACAAGCATAGAAATTATACATATTGTTAATAAATTAAATGAAATGACATTTATTTATTTTTATTTGCTTATGTTATTATGAATACTATAATAAATATTGTGAAAATCCCGTAATTATTAATGTGGCTATAAATTTAGCATGTAATTGTTATACACTTAACAATAAAATTTATAAATAATAATCAAAATGGTTCGTAATAATTAATTAAAATTAAGGATTTTTAATTAAATATTACAAGTACGATCCAATCTCATTAAAAATGAAATAATCTTATTCGGGCTATTATTATAGAGACATTAAATTAGAGGTGCTTTATATAATAAGATTATATATGATTGGACCAGATATATTATGAATATCTAATAATATTTCTTTACAAATAGAGTATTCAAATTTTTCACAACAATGATCATATATATGACAATCTCAATTCTGAGTATTTAGTAGATTCTTGTTTATGATATTGTGTTTTTTTTTACTTGCTTGGTAAGATTTGTCTTAAGATAGATCATAATTTTGTATTTTGGAAATATATAAAATAAATGGCTGGGAATGATATTACACATGTGTAGAATCCATTCCTTCCTATTAAAAGTTAGAAAAAATAGCTCTCTAGAGTAATAATTTAAGACTTGAAGATGGAGTGCTCGTTTATGATAAGATTATGAATTAACTGTTCATTAGACATTTATTAAAACTCAAGGATAAAGATATAATAAGAGAGATAAATGAAAATTGAACCTAGCTCTTATTATGAACTATTTATTAAGGATTGATTTATATTTAATGATTATATTAATGAACTGCTCGTTATTTTTCTTTGAGTAATTATTACTATAATTTTAAGAGTATAGTTTTAAGTTTATAGTAGAGTAACATTGAAACTAATAAATTTGACACATTAATTAAGAGTTTAATGAATTCTCAAATTTATTGGCTGTTGAATTATAGGTCTATAGATCCCCAATGCCATCGTATTAGATTAAAGCATAGAACGAATTATGCATATTTAATTTGAAATTATTGAATTCCAAGTTAATTGTTTCACAATAGATATATATTCATGTGACACAAAAATATGTAATTTATGACACATAATATTATGTGACAAATGTTGTCACATTTAACTAAGTAGTAGTTAACTCATTGGCTTATATTTAGTTAACAAGATTAATTAAGTATGTTTTTGAATTAATTAATTAATTATATTTTAATAATAAGATTATGTAAATATATTTTAATGTTGTGGGACACATGTGTGATAGGACCACACTGTGTCTATACCTATATGGACATAAAAAAATTAATTAATTAATTTAAAATTATATTTAAATAAATATGATCTATTTAGATTAAATAATTTATATATACATACATCTTTTTGTAGGTGGGCTTATTGTTAAAAAAAGAAAAGAAAAGAGGAAAATGTAACATGAGATATCACATAGAGAATAATATCCACTTACCCTCAACATTCACTTTTGGAGATTTTATCTCCATGTATGTGCATGGAACTTCCCTTGGTGATAGAGGTTAGTTGGTTATACTTTTCAGAAATTTATCTAAAAATTAATTAATAACTAACTGCTTAGTTATAAAAGAAACATGAGGTATAGTTTTTACGTACATGATAAATTTATGGCTCTCCATAGAAGAAAAATAAAGTGTTCTTTCTCTAGGAAAAAAGTTCAACTATCTTATGTGTTAAGAAGTACATAGCAGAACTATAAAATGCGAGATTTAATTGATTATTTATAGTTTGATGTTCACTTGTCGTTCTTTCAGTGTGGAGGCCTGGCTTAGAAGATTGTGATATCAGAGAAGAAAACTAAAATATTTTGATAGGCTTCAAACAGTTTGAATTTTAATCTCCTATTTTTTTTCAATTAATTAAAATTCTATACCTATTTCCAATACACAAAGTTTTAAAAACAGTTTTGTTTACTAACTGATTTGTTTTTCCACTGCGTTTCATACTTAAATTTCAACAAGTACAACAATATCAGGCCTATTAATCCATATATTTTTTGCTTGGACCCATGAATGCACATGTAGATGACCAAGAAAATATTTTTGTCCACCTACCTACTGTTTGAAACGTCCTTCTCCACATTTCTACCAAAAGAAAAAGAAAAATCTTTGTTACATGTTTCAAAAAAAAAAAAGTGGACACTTTTAATGTTATATTATGTAAGACACTTCCAAAAAAAAACAAAAGATATATTATGTAAGATCATATATCATTTAAAGAAAAGTAAAGCTCTTTTTTATTTTTCAGTTTTCCACTATTATTTTTTTTTTTTTGGTATTTATACATATCATGTGCCTCGTAACTTAAAATTTTCCCTTTTAAAATTTAGAAGGTCTAACCCACGTCTTCAAACCACTGGGCTCTCTGGTGTTAATTAGTCCTCCTTTAATTACATCATATGTATGTGTGTGTGTATATATATATATATATATATATATATATATATGAGGACATAAATTTCTTTCTAGCCTACATTTTTGTAGGGGGGAAAAATTTCAGTCACTACGCCCTTGGGATAAGCAGATGCGCCATTAGTTTTTAAAAAAGTAAAGAGAACAGTGTATTTTTCAAACGCACCCAGGTGAGTGCTCCTACAAAAATGACCCTCACTTTTCTAAAGGGGACCAGATTGTGGTGGAACCCACAGTTTTTGTGTGTATTGTACACTGATCCAATAATTGCATTGTTGATTTTATATATTTATTTATGCTTTTAAGGATGGATGATTTTGGTTGTAGTCTTTTGATTCTTCTCTCTGTCTCTTGCTGGGTCTCTTTCAAACAGTGTTTTCTTTCTATGCTGGCAATTTTATTTATCATCGTGAAGAATTAGCCAACAAATATATACGTGACAAAGAGCTTACTTGTCCTGCTGCACCTTTTCTTCTCAACTTGAGCCATGATCATCAACAAGGCGATAAGAGGGACGGGATCTAGGAGAAGATCAATGATCTTGACTTGTTAATAGAAAAGACTTCTTTCCAACTTGATTTTCTATCACTAGTGATTCTTGATTTTTTTTTCCTGTTAATGTGGTGAAATAGAAAGCCTAATTGAGACAACAAATTGAACCATCAATCAATTTTTTTATTATCATGAAACTGGTATAAATAGTTAACCATTTTCTTGATTTAACTAGCATCAATTGATAGTCATATTATATAGCTTATATTACTTCACAAATATTAGGTAAATAAGTTCAAGTTTTTAAGTTTAAACTCAAACATTATAGTTTGTAAGAGCTTTGTAATATAACATATGAGAGCTTTATATTTCTACTGTTTAAATTCATAAGTTTTAACTTATTTGTTAAATTCATGATAGTTTGAGGTTCAATAAAATAATTTCAAATTAAGGGTATTTTTTGTTCTTTATTTTTTTCCTGAGTCAGGCTATTCTTACTTTCTTTCTTTTTAAGTGACAAGGTATTATAGTTAACAATTCCCCATCTATGCATCCATATTACATGTGGCAGTGTTATCATTATTTGATAATTGAAAAATGAATGCAATGTGACTTACAAAAGTTAAAGATGATGTGCTGATAACATATGATGGGATTGAGAGAGAGAGAGAGAGAGAGAATTTAAGTTCTAGAAAGAATATAATATTTCTGTTTTAAAAGCAAGGCATGCAATTGGAATAGTGTTATTAAAGAACCATAATGGACGATGTAGGAGAGAGAGGAAAGGAGGATTTCAAAGTTTGGCTATTGAGATGAATGCCACTAAATATGAGAGAGGTAATAATAATTGTAAGGATGTGAACAATTGTCTCCAATTCTATTCTCTGTGTCCCACATCCACATATTAATTTGAGCAATCATTCATATTTCAACAACCATTAACTTGGAGAACCTAAAAAATAATGTATACCATTATCTACCATGATTTTTAATGCTTAAAAAAATCTACCATGATTTTCAATTAAAGAAAATAAGGGTGCAAAATTAAACCTTTTTTTTTTGTGAAAAGAAGAAAATCAAACCTTGCACTTGCAAAACAAAAAAAATAAAAAATAAAAAACAGGAAAAAAAGTTCCAACTCTTATAGAGCTAGGAGGGAATTGAATTATTAGGATGAAGAGTGCGCTACTTTTGGGGAGCAAATATGGATGGGTCCCTATTCTTCCACCAAACTAAATATCAATGGATCCAAGAAAAAAAAAACAGTACTTTTTTAAAAATTTTTTTTATTTCCCCATCACCTAATTAAAATCAATATCAAAGGGCAAAAAGAAAGTTAAAGAAATATTAAATTGGGTCAGCAAAAAGGGAGGAATATGAAAAAGAGTAACAAAAGTGAAAAAAAAAAAATATAAACTTAATATATATTTCTTTGGTGTGTCCTATTGTACTGACGCCTATCACAGATGGATACTATATAAAAATTATTATGTGGTCTCTCTCTCTCTCTCTCTAAACGCAGGCCCCCCCCTTTTCTCTCATATATCATTTAGAACTTAAAGACGGCTTCTTCTCTTTCTATATGTAGTTACAGTTGTTCTCACTCTCTCTACCCGGCTTTCTCAAAGATTACTTCCGTAGAGGCAAACAAGTATTGCAATTGGCAATTGGGTTTTCTTTGAACAAGCGATTTTGAGCTACAATCTGATCGTATGGATGATGGGTTTTTGGGAAATCTGGAGTTAGGGCATGAGAACACTTGAGGGGCTTTGTTTTGAGTCCTCTTCCATCGCAGCTCCATCATTGCTGATCGGTTAGTCAAGGAATTAAAGGAGTTTCATCTTCATAATTTTTCTTCAATCTAATTTCTTTTTTGTTCTTAACCCGATTTCAAGTTACTTAATTTTGGATTTCTGGCTTCAATCTCTTCTCTTACTGTAAATGCGGCTTTTTCTCATTTTTACAACTATCCATTTCGTGAGCTTGTAATTTGGGTTTGTTTCGAATGGAATATAACATCCATTTGTTAATTTTCTGTTGTTGTTAGTCTAGAAGTGTGATGCCTTATCTGCATTGTTTTTGCCGGAAATCAAGTCTTCATGAGAGTGGTTATCAGTAATTTTTTGCGGAATTTGTTTCCATTTTTGTCTTTGAAGATTAGGAGGTGTTGCTTGTACCATGGAAATGTCATTTTCTGCTCATACATATATATATATATATATTTAATTTACACTCACAGTTTGTGCAACTTTGATTGGCAAAAGTCTCCTGACCGATTTTAAAGAGCATGAAGCCTACCATATTGAAGAATCTCCTCGAGAAAGTATTGTTATTAAAATTATTGTATTCCTCTTTAAGAAATAAATTAGTTGAAGATGTTCATGTCAAGTACAATAGAGAATGACAGGAGTGTGGAAGTTCTTTCAGAGGTGTGAATAGCACATCAGTTATTCGGACGGGCTTTTTTTCTTTTTTTGTTTGGACATATTATCAAATGAGAATGAGCCAAAAAGGAAAATAAAAAGTATGGAAGAAACATTTTCCATTTTGGTTAGATGCCATGTGTGCTTAATGTACTTAAAAATCTTGTAAGATCTCCAAAATTGGGTTAGTCCCTTTGGAGTGTCCATGTGGGCTTTTCTATTTTGTATTTTCATGCTTGTCGCTGTCTCCCCCTTTTTTTTGGTGAATGTTTACAAAGCAAAAAATTTGTACACAAGGGGGCAAACACAAAAAGTACAAGTCTTTGTCCTAGACATTCTTGTTGAACTTATAGAGGTCTGAATGTTGTGTTAGGGCTTTATCAGAAGAGGTAGCTTAAAACTTGTGTGATGTGTCTTATGAGTCTTTTTTCCTTAGTATTATAGTTTAACCAATAAAAGCCTATATGCTACTCTTGTTGATGATATCTTTTCCTAAGTTTCTATTTGAGAAGTCTTAAATTCAGATATGTTTGATACTATCAGTCCTTGAAAGATGTAAAAAACTTGGTATGGTTCTCTCATTTGTGTTCACTTCTTTTATCTTTCGTTAGTTAGTCAGTCATATTGTAACATAGCTCTTTAATTTTGTGCTTGTTTACTTTGAGATTTAAACCTTAGCATGAAATACTCAGGCGTTGAACATGGAAAGGAAGTGGGATTTATGTATAACTGAAGCCAGTGTTTTTTAACTAGTTATATGGGTTTCTTGATAGATGGTAAATTGAAATCATGCAGGAGAGCTGAGTGATGGACAGGATCAGATTAGATTTAAGATTTCATCCCTCTGGATCAACACAATCAGAGGAATCTGCTCTGGATTTGGATCAGAATTACAGTGGTCATCCTAATTTGCCATCTTCTAGTCCTTCTCCCCTCCAACCTTTCGCATCAGGTGCTCAGCACTCTGAGAGCAATGCCGCCTACTTCTCATGGCCGACTTCAAGCCGATTGAATGATGCTGCAGAAGACAGGGCAAATTATTTTGGAAACCTGCAGAAAGGTGTTCTGCCTGAGACTCTAGGGCGTTTGCCAACAGGGCAGCAAGCTACCACCTTGCTTGAATTGATGACAATTAGAGCATTCCATAGCAAGATTTTGCGTCGGTTTAGTCTTGGCACAGCAATTGGGTTTCGCATCCGAAGGGGTGTGTTAACAGATATTCCAGCTATTCTTGTCTTTGTTGCTCGTAAGGTTCACAGGCAATGGCTCAACCACGTACAATGTCTACCTGCTGCCCTTGAGGTGATTTATTTGTTTATCCTTTTTTTTTTCATTTTTTCATTTAGGTAAATTCATTCTGTTTTCTTTTACCGCCTGTCATTTATTACTTCCATATTTCTTGCTACATTGATTTGGTTTTCAGCTAATCATTATTCTATTTCTCTCACTAGTTCAAGAGGTTGTTCTGAATTTGATTGGACGACTCTGTATATGTATACAGGCAAAAGTTAACAAGAATTTCATATGGCCCATTTGATTTGTTTGTCTGAAGAAAATTTCAAATTTGTTTGAATTCTTATGAGAGAAAACATTGTAGCATAAATGGTTTGGACCAAAACTTCTAGGTTAAAAGCCTTAAAACAAACAAGGGGCTAATATTTTAATAGTTGAAACCCTTGGAACAAATGATGAGTTACATATTTTAATGATGAGTGTATATTTGTTTTACTGAGTTAAAATGCCTTTTTCAACTTGAGGCAGGGGCCAGGAGGTGTATGGTGTGATGTTGATGTTGTCGAGTTTTCGTATTATGGTGCACCTGCTCCAACACCGAAAGAACAATTGTACACAGAGCTTGTGGATGGCTTGAGGGGAAGTGATCCATGTATTGGTTCTGGATCCCAGGTATTCTTCTTCTCGGCACAATTCCTGTTTGCATGGTGCTAGCATTTTTACATGCAATTGACATTTTCACATCTGCTAAGATTCTTCTTGTTATTCCAAACGCTTTTCCTTCTGGAGCAGAGGAACAATCTCTAGTACAAATATGCGTAAACATTACAGTCTTCTCTTGAAACACCCACACCTAATCTTCTCTAAAGGAATAACTCACAGCTTATAAGGCACCTTCTAGTGAAGAAATAAACCGCCCAAAGTCCCTTTTCCAATTCTTTCTTAAAATACATGAAGAGAAAGCATCATGTAAGGATGTCTCTTTGGCCAGACATCATGAGAACTAATTTTTGCTCGAACTAAGAGGAAATAATCACCTGAATGGATGGAGCTTGCCATGAACTTTCCATGTGAACGTACTAGGAGACAAAGATGGCAATGGAGGTTCATTGATCAAAGAAAGAAAGTAGAACTTACAAAAAAAGAACAGGAAGAATTTGAGGACCAAGATCATCTGTCCCTACCAGCTTTTTAATTGATTTATGTCTTCGGAAATCGATTGTTTGGTTGAGTCCAAGCTACTGAATAGTGTCTTGATCAATAGAGTTGCTTCTCTCATGTAGAACTTTTTATTTATTGGTACTTTTTTATTTTAAATTTTATTATAATATTCTCTAATTCTTGTTCTCCAGTAAATTTCCCGTAGTGTCAAACTTTACTTTATCAGTTACTTTTTTCTTGTATTTCCACTCATATGTTATTTTATATTTCTTCTCGTGTTATTGTAATATATTTTCTTTCATAATAGCACTGTTTAATCTATACCCGTTTGGACTCCTTTATTCACTTACTTGAACCTAAATATATTTGAGGCTGTCACTAAGCTATTCGCATCTTCATCTGTTAGTATTCATAAATTACCTAATTTTGGGGTTGACTAGGTTGCAAGCCAAGAGACTTATGGAACCTTGGGTGCTATTGTACGAAGCCGAACAGGAAACCGGCAGGTTGGTTTTCTCACAAATCGGCATGTGGCAGTTGATTTAGACTATCCAAACCAGAAAATGTTTCATCCTTTACCACCAAGCCTTGGGCCGGGCGTATATTTGGGGGCTGTGGAAAGGGCAACATCTTTTATCACAGATGATCTTTGGTATGGAATCTTTGCTGGAACAAACGCAGGTAATGTAGTTCCAAATTGATGCAGCAATTATGAATTTTCTTGATTTATTGTACAAAATAGGTGGCAACTTTAATCTCCGTGCTGGTTTTGAACTTGTTGATAAATCTTTAGCTCCATAATTCTGCAAGTCAAACTCTAGAGATACCCCTTTGATTGTTACCTGGAATTTTTGCTTGTAAAGATACTTTAGATTCCAATTTGACTTGAGATATGTATCTTTTGGATGAGCCCTGATGAACTTAATTCATTTGATATGTATTGGTCAACGAGGGAGAGCCAAAGGTTAAATTTAGCCACCTCAAGTAGGTCTACATTTTATCAATTTAGGAGTAAAATGTATTGTAAACCAAGAGGCTGTGCCTTACATTATTTTATCTTTCCTATGAGTGACTTGAAACCATCTTGACTGGCCTCTTAATTTTATGTTCCCCTGGATGAGAAGTGCTAAAAATTTAGATTTATGACATCAAGTTGGTAACCCTCACATTAGTTGTACCAAAAGATGCTGCTATGCAGTACGCAATTGCACAGTTGACTACTTTTCATTCATTGGAAGAAGGTAGATACTCAGCGTCACCAATTGGAAAGTCTCATAAAATCATTTTGGCAGGAATTTGCATTGGCTAAAGCTCCTTCGAATTGTTACGATGCTTTGTTACAACTTATCCTCATGGCGTCCTTAATTAATGTTTCTCTCTGCTTCATCTTTTTTGCTTGGATGCTTGTTTAGCCAGCTTTTGCATGAGTTATTAGTTTCACTTTTTTCGTGAACTTCTCATTTTTGCTAATGGTTTTCCAATTGTGTCCTGACCACAACACTTGCCCACTACAATTTGGTGCCCCTGCAGAAACATTTGTACGAGCTGACGGAGCTTTCATTCCTTTTGCGGAAGATTTCAATATGAATAACGTGAATGTGACTGTGAAAGGAGTAGGTCAGATTGGTGACGTCAACATCATAGATTTACAGTCTCCAATTAACAGTCTCATTGGAAGGCGAGTAGTGAAAGTTGGGAGAAGCTCAGGTTTGACCACTGGGACGATAATGGCGTATGCCCTAGAGTACAACGATGAGAAAGGGATTTGTTTCTTTACTGATTTTCTCGTTGTTGGTGAGAACCAGCAGACCTTTGATCTTGAAGGCGACAGCGGAAGCCTCATTCTCTTAACTAGTCCAGAGGGGGAGAAGCCACGGCCAGTTGGCATCATATGGGGAGGAACAGCAAACAGGGGTCGCTTGAAATTGAAAGTTGGTCGACCCCCCGAAAACTGGACCAGTGGAGTTGATCTAGGGCGCTTGCTTGATCTCCTGGAACTTGATCTGATTACAACTAACAAAGGGCTTCAAGGTTTGCGAGTCTCAACTAATTAGTGTTGTTGTTGTTGTTGTTGTTGTTATGTGCTCTATGGTATCATGATTATTTTTTTTCCCTTTACTGCTTTACATACTAGTTATGCTTGTTGCATATATAAGAGAAGATCCAATCCAGATCTATAAAGCTTTCATTTGTCGAATAGCAATGCCAAGGGCGCAAATATGTGCAACAGAAATATCTTCTCTTTTAATTTTCTCTTTTCATAGTTTATCTGCTGTATTCCTTAGCAAGAAAATGTGACATATTTCCACACTGTTAGAAAACTGGGGCGTTATATTAGATTGATGAGATACCTAGGAGTGAAAACGGAACTATATTTTTCAGTTCAATAGAGGGAGGATCTCGGTAGTATATTTATGTAACATTTAAAATTCTATTTCTGATTTGCGTTGCCTTCCTGTTGTTTCACTGTTAATATAGCTGCATTGCAAGAGCAAAGAAATGCTTCGGCTGCTGGGATGGATTCTACAGTTGGGGAGTCATCTCCAACAGACCGAGTGCCATTTAAGGATAAACTCGAAGGGAACTCTGAGCCGCTTGGTTTGAACATTCAACAAGTTCCAATCGAACTGGAATCCTGTCAAGGACCAGCTCCAACCTTAAGGCAAAGTGAGTTTCACATTGAAAACGGAATTAAAACAGCTCCGAGTATTGAACTCCAGTTCATTCCAAGTTTTTCTGGCGGATCTACAGTGTACAAAAACAGCCATCAAGAGGAAAATCCAGAATCCAAAAGCCTCTCAGCATTGAGGAATGGCTCTGAAGAAGAGATCTGCTTTTCATTGGGGTTAGGCGAGCCTGAACTGAAGAGACGAAAGAACATAAACTTTAGCAACAAAGAACCAAAAACGAAGTAGGATCGAGTACGTTGACTCGCTCTTCTTGGGGGAACCGTCTCATTAAGAAATGGCTGCTTCCTTCAATCATCCTACCTTCAGAACTAGGAATTGAGATTACGAATTGCAATTTTATCCAAATGCTGGATGCTACAGTGACATCAATCGGTTCGTGCCTCCTTGATCATTTACTACTATTTTTTCTTTATGGAAGAATGGTCTAAAATTATAGGCATATGTGGGTCATACATAATTTACAGAGATTGATAGGGGTGTTCAATTTTCTTTATTTGTATCCATCCCTCTGCAAAAAGTCGTGTACCATAATCACCCCTTGAATGGGAGCTTGGAAAGTAATGCAAGTTGAAAAGAATGTAAAATGTCACTTTTGGAAGCTATTTAGCTTGCTTAGAATTCAATAGAAAAGGCATCTTTGTTGTAGAGGAGGGAAGGGAGAGCAAGCTGAAGTATATCATTTGTATCTTCCATCTTGTTTAATAAATTTACATTGTTAATATGTTTGTACATGTTCCAATTGACAGTCGTCAACTATGACTTGCTTTATGATTTGCAGTTTAAGTTGTTGCTTTTACAGTTTCTGAAAATTATGAAATAAAAGGTTCTTGCATTTTTTTGTATTGGGCACTTAACATAAGACTTTCAATTTCTTCCGCCGTGGGCTTTTTAGTGATGGAAAAGAAAATCCTTCCTACTGCCAAGTCACAGAGAAACAACCACTTGAATGAAAATTCCCCGGGCTGAAAACAATCCATTACAAAACCTAAAAGTAGAAAACTATAGTCTGAATGTAAGCAGAAAGCCTTGAATTAAGAAAATTCTCTCAATGCAGCTTAACTACCAGAAAAATAAAATAAAATAAAATAAAATAAAGAAAGTTCTCTCTCTCTGTGTTCATTATTGGGAATCTTTTTTTTTTTTTTTTTTTTGGCTTTTGTGGTGAAGTGTGGAGATGAAAATTATTATCTTAATATAATGGTCGATATATTATCTTCATATATATATATATATATATGATGGTCGATATATCTGGTCGAGATCGTAGTCATTGATTTAAAGGTGCAAGTGCAAGGTGTTGTCAAATTGCTAATAGTGGATGTAGTAGCTCCTTCTCATGGAGTGAATAAAAGGCTTGTAGACATCGTTATTTTCATTGCCATAGTCGTCACATTGTGTTGTATTTGTTCTTTGTTCTTGGCTTCTTGTTGTAATTGATTGTGTTCATTGCATTGTTGGAGTATCTGCACTCTTACCTTTTCAATAATAATAATAATAATAATACTAATAATCCTAAGACCATGCATGATTTGGCCCCCTAGATTTTTTTTCTTTTTTTTTTCCATATAGGATTTGCTTTTTTTTTTTTTTTTTTTGTAATATATTTTTTCTTTAATAATAATAACATCATATGGTAACCTAAATGGTTACTTCAATCATCATGCAGGCTACAAAAATCTAAAATTTCCAGCCCAGTCTAGTATGCAACATAAGGTCCTACATTGTTTATAAATCTTATTACTGTGTATCAAAGCTCAGATTTGCTGAGCTCCTTCTTTCTCTAAAATTTTTCCTTTTCTCTAGAATTTCTCCCCCTTTCACTAAAATTTGAAGCTTGTTCTTAATTTTTCATATCTTCTTTATTGTTTTTTCTCATAAACTCGAATCCCATCTACGGCCCCTCAACCATCTTTCTTTCTTTCTTTCTTGCTTCCTTTCTTGTTTCTTTTTCTTTATTTTCCTTGAATCGAAAGTACCATCACTTAAGAAAATACTTCCCATTACTTTCCTAGAAGATTTTCAAGTAGAAATACAAGTCTAGAGTCACTCGACTGTGGATTCTCATGCATTTTGGAATCCCTGGTGACGTGAGATGTTGATCAAAGGAAAAATTCGTTTGAGTGACTTCAATCAGAGGGTCAGCCTTCCAAGTATGGGTACCAGTTGTAGTGGGATGAGAAGAAGAGCTCGTACCATTGACTCTACATGTCACAAATGTGGGCGACAGACCTATAAAGGTAAGTGTCGTTCGGTTGGATTTGTATTTGTAAATAGAGAGGACAAAATCTATTTCTACAGAGATGGCCTTTCTAAAGAGAACTTGGATGACCTCTATGCTTCTCTTCAGAACCATTCAAGTGCATATGTCCAAGGTGCAATTTCTAATCTTTAGCCCAAATTCCATGGAGAAAGACAATATCTCAAGAATCTGACATTTAAAGACTGTTTGTTAGTTTGTAAGAAAATTAGATAGGGAGTAAATTCCTTAATCCGTAGAGATCGTTTGCATGTTTTTGCAATATATATATATATATATATATTGTGTTTTGAGTGTTTGTTTGTTTTAGATTATTACAATAAATATTAAACAATAAATTGTTTTTTATTTTATCATTACATTAGTTGTTAAATACCAGCCTTTGTTTTATTTAAAAAATGTTACCTTGTCATATGCATCACGTGTTTGTTCTCATTTTTTTGTTTGCAAATTATCAAAAGTTGTACAGTTAGAGTCTTATTTGTCAAAAGTTGGTCTAAATGTATGTTAAAATTGTCAAAAAAATACATTTAAATGTTTCTTACTTTTTTAAAAGTTCTACAGTGAATTGTCATTTATGACAGCTCTTTAAATTCGATGCTCATTTGTCAAAAAGTTGTACAGTCATGTCAGAGTGTCTTTTGTTATTTTGTTTTCAAATGTCAAAAGTTGTATCGTCTAAGTATCGTTTTTCAAAAGTCAGTCTGATTGCATGTTTACTTTTTCAAATTTATTCGGATTTAGTCCGACATTTTCTAACATGTCCATATCTTATTTTCTCACTTTTCATCTGTACAATGTCATATCATATCTTCTTTTCTTACCAACACATATTTTGTTTAGATTTTAAAGGAACCTACTATAATGTACTTGTCATAACTCCTTAGTCCTTTGGCATCTCTATCTTCCTTTTTTTTAAAGATATTATTCAAGACTCAACGTTTTAGGTAGAGCATACTTAAAACAAAAACCCAAAAAAATCAAATAGTTAAAAAAAAGATTTAGTCTATCTTAGAAACCAAACACGTCTTGCTCCCATTCATCTATAAAAATTGAAACCATTTATGTCTTATGTGGTTCTAGACTTGGTAATGGTAGGGTCTACTTAGAAGCTGCAAAACACTTAGGACAAGTCTTGGCACGTGGGAAGATTAACCTGATTTATGGGAGAGCTAGCTTAGGGTTAATGGGAAAGTAGCAACAGCTGCATATTCCAGGGGTAGCCATGTCGTAAGGATTATATCTCATCTCCTAGCTGAGGGGAACCTCTGTGGGAAAACCATAGATAAGGAAGAGAAGGTCTTAGACATCTCTAAGTGTCTTGAAAACATGATCCATAACTCTGATGCTTTCATTTCATTACCTTCTGGTTTAAGCACTCTTGAAAAGTTATTTGTAATTACTAGTAGGAATCTGTCGGGCATTCACTCCAAACTTATTGGTCTTTTGAATGTAAATGATTTTTATGATAGTTTTTTAAAGTTTTTAGATTACGTTGTAGAATAAAACTTCAAAGTCAGGGAGACAAATCTTTGTTACTGCTTCAACAGCTAATGACTTGCTTAACAAAATGCAAGTCATTCCTTTAGAGTCCGACATTGCAACATCTAAGGTTAATTAAAAGAAAGAGAGCGGAAAGTAACCATTGGATTTGAACCTCCACCTGTAATTTTTTAGCTTTACCCACAGCATATTCGTCGGTGTTTTTTGTGCCTAAATAACTACTCTCCTCTACATCTTATATTTTTATTGTGACATGCTGTTGTTAAAACATTTAGGTTCAATGACTTTAGTGTTAGGATAGTTGATATTATGGAGTAACTAGCTCTCGAAATGCATCCATTTTAGGGTCCGATCTTTTTTTATCGAATGCTTCTGTAATCTCCATGCATATATGTTTAGGATAGCTGCTTGTACTGAGTATTTTGTGTTGGACATGTATGCCTTAAGGAGTAAAAATATAATATGTTTTTGGAGACATTTTTATCAATAAAAAATTTATTTATTATTTATATACCAAATCTTATCCTCTTTATGTTTATATTTGTTGAATGTATGTGAAGCAAATAAAAGTTTGAGACTGTCACTCTAAACCTTCGAGAATTGGGCATATGATGGACAGATTATATAGAAGATACGATTCTTAAGGTGACGGTCTAAATCATAAGTCCACAATCGAGGGAATAAAGTTGGACGCTTTATTCATGCAAAGATTGTTATGTTGTCTATATCCTTAACAAGAGATGGTTCGTCTTGACCATCGGAGGTGGACTCTGCGAATAGAAACATTGACATATTGTTATAGGTGACAATGTGTTGGATCGGAACATAAATTGAATTGATTTGAATTAATAATTTTGTCTCGGCAAATCGATTCACTTTAGATAATCATTTGTGTTGCATCTTAATCTTGAGATGCATAGTGGGGCCTATTGTCTTGACTTGTGTCTTTTGATGTATCAAAGGGGTGACATCCACATTTTGTAATGGTACGCATGCCAGAACGTTGGAGGCATGACTCTTGATAGCATAGACTTGTTATTCATAGATATGGAATCTATAGCTTCTCTTTAGGAGTAGTTGATATCCTCTTATATGAGTTATCCTGTAATTAAAAAACTAGAGCGCTCGACCATTTGGATACATAGGTGTGACTGAATGATATACTGTCTTTGGATGGTAAGTCTTCCGATAGTGAGATAATGAAACGTAAGAGAAAAATAATTGGGAAGGTAAGATAGAACTTGTTTTTAAGCTGATTATGGATAATCTTATGAGGATACGATACATTATGATATGTCATGAAGACTTAACTATACGAGCTTCTTAATTTTATATAATTCAAAAGTGCAGCTCTAAGCTTTTGGTGGAGTAACGTTGAAGTTTATAGTTATGAAATGTATATATTAGATATTGGGTTTTATAATTATTGAGAGCTTGAACTATATAGGTCTAAAAGATCTCCTTTGCTAGCTCATAAAAAATCCTATAACAATACGGCATGCTTTTTCAATAATTAGTGACTTGTGTCAAATTATCAGATTGGCTGAAATTCGATGAGATTGGATAATTCATGTTTGTTTATCGGTTGAATTAATCTTTTGAAAATTAATTCAAGATAAACTTGTTGAATTATTAGGATCAGATAATTCGTGTCTATTTATTGGTTGGATTAATTTTTGAATTAATTCAAGATAAACTTGTTAAATTATCAGGAATACTTATTTTCCTATAGATTATCTAAATATGACTGTTTTAATTAGATAACTTCTCTGTTGGGTTATTTGAATTAAAACTGAGGCTCTATCCCAAGAATCTCAGTGAGATTCGCAAGGATTATTTATTAAAAGTTCGGCAGGCCGATCTGCCAGTTCGGTTTGCCGACCGGGCCATAAATAAACATGTGTTTTCACGCGGATATTATCATATATGGTTCTTGATTTAATTCTTATTCGAATTTTTGAGGCCTTATCTAATAAACATTTACTCATGGGCCTAACCTTTATATGAAGGGGAGTGAGACTCATTGTTATTTAGATCAGTTGAGAAATCTAGAGTGAGACTCTACTAGTGAGACTTTATGACTCCCTAGAAAGTTATTGTTCACAAATCACGAACTATAGCTTTGGGTTTTTCTCAATTAGTTAGAAGGAGAGCTACCTGGTGGAAGAGCTGTATGAGTGTGTCTACACACACACCGATCGTGGATAGAAAATAGCAAAAAAGACCAGTTGATTGAGGTCTTTTTAGAACGCACACCTCTTCACGGATTGCTGGAGCATTTCTGCATTTACGAAGTTAGTAAGATCTGGTTAATTTATGCATATAGCATGTCAAACTTATGTTTTAAAAAATACTATGATATAGAAAATTTTAAAATTCCACTGCGTACTATTTTTTTAACATTTTGTGCTCTCGAAACTTATCTATATCATGTCTGTAAACTCTCTATGTATTATTTTAATGGGTGTTTTTAATATAAATACTATGTCATTTATTTTATTATTATTATGCAATATAACATTCCAAATTATAAACCATAGTTCAAAAATGATAAAAGACTGAAAAATGATATGTTAAGCAAATACACTTCTCTTGATATATGTTAGAATAATTTTGATAAAAAAAATGCACAGCTTCCTAACTCAAAATCCTGGCTCCACCACTACGTACATCTTTTTTTTTTGACAATCTCCTAGTTTAAATCTTCCTCAAACACCTTTGAAGAACAACTATCACACTTACCTCTATACGAAAGAGTATCGCTGCAAAATAAGAGGAATGTAAAGAAGTTTGATCACTAACACAAAGGGCTACAATTGGGGAAACAGAAAGCAAAATAATCTTTTTTTTAAGGGAAAAAATATCTTTACTATTACATCAATTTTAATCGATAAAATTAACCAACGCCATATGAAAGCCTACAAAATACGCCAAATGATCATAGAAACCACAGACATCAGTATTAGTCAACCCCTTACCCAAACAACGACAGATATTTCCTAAGAAAAAAAAAAAGTGCCACTTATAAACCCTTCTGTTCATCAAAATAGAATTACATTTTATTTTCAAAATAGAATTACATTTTATTTGCCTCATAAACGGGAAAAAAATTCCATCCTCAAAGGTCAAGGCATAATCAGTAAAAAAATAAAGAGGCAACATTAATTATACCCAAATGGGTGGTTTAACTAACAATAAACTTCAAAATTTTAAACAGTCCTATTTGAACAAATACGCTAATTATCAGTGTGATTCTCTTTCCACAAGGAAATTGGGGATAACAGGCAATAGAGTATTTGAAAACTAAGTTAAACTTGAAGTCAGAACTTAAAATATTATAGCTTGTGAGAGTTTTATATTATAACAAATTTTTACTTTTTACTGTATTAGTTCTACCTAAGTTATCAAACAAAGCTTAAATCATGTAACAAGGCCGAAACATCAAAAATACAAAAGCTAAATATATTTCGCAATAATATATTTACAATTAAACCCATGGTACCTCACAATTCGAGATATTAGGGTAAAGTTAGAAATTTGGATAAATGAATATATTACGAGAAATTTGAGAATAAACAAGGAGCATCAAACACAAACTATACAAGAAGCAAACCTACTTCGGCAACGGCACTACAAACAAAGGTTGATCGCCTCCAATAGAGTCAGCAGCGAATGAAAGGATGGTGGGTACAGAGAGATCTGCAATGGACACGAACAATTTTAATCGAACTAACTCCACTTACTCACGCCCTGACTCAGCACGAAGATACACAATAGGGATGAAACGCTTGGTCATTTTTGGTGTCCTAAGCAGGGGATTAACCGGTAAAAGGCAAGTGCAGGTGAGAACTTATTCCGCCTACTCTTCTACTGATCGTCACCGTCGAAGCTAAAGTCAATGGCTGAAAAAAAGCGGAGGAACCATCCAGCCGGCGAGATGGAAAAACAAGCTATAAATATGGGGTGCCACTTGCGTCCACTCCCATACGTTTAAGCCGTTGAGATGAGATTCAACGGCTGTGATGAGTCGCAGGGGAAATGGATTTTGTGTTGACTGAGTACCGGCTGAAACCGGTCAAATGGTGCTTTAGGGAATTGTAGCTCATGCTCATTCCCTTCTCCTCCCATAGTTTGGTTACTCACTAAATAACATATTTACCAGACAATTATGAAAACAGAAAAATTCCAATATCATGATTTTAAATCAAAAAAATAAAATATCTCATGCTATCTTAAGGGAACAAAATGTTTCGTTGCATTTCTACTCTTCATTCAATGCATTAAAATTATGTTGATCTGTGAATTTCAAGTTCAAAAAAAAGCTACGTCCCCACTACATGAACGTTACTTATACCAATGCCTTGTTGCGTAGTCGTATGACTATATCCGACCGTACATGCACTTCAGCAAAAAAGAGACACATTCATAACTTGTTTACAGCTTCCCCGAGTCAATTGAAGAAAAGAGCAGCCTACACCCAGTAACATAAACATTCCGCTTTATTTAATGGCATTCAAACCTACCCATATAGGCCTCTTATGACTGCCAGTATGTTGCTTAAACTGCTAAACAGCTGCCACGTAGGAGGTGGAACAACCGCCCGGGCGTATCGAAACAAATTCTTAATGTGTGTGTGTGTGTGTCAAGGCGCAGCGAAATTGTAAATTTAACCCACGATAGGGATTGAAAATGCCAAGGTTAGTTCCGTACTTCCAATAAAGCTTGTTGGTTTGATTTTTTTATTATGTTTGGAAATAGCAATAGACAATCTTTGCAGAAGAAAGGGAGGATAGGAGAAGAGAAATTTTTGAAACGCTTGATGGAATTTTAATGTCCTATAGCGATGTTAAATAATCCGTGTATACCAGAAAGGTAGAAGGTCGATGGAATTTGAGGTCGTGCCACTTCTTATTTGTTTAGTTTTAGTCTTTTGGTATATGTATATTACACGTGGTTAACTATGTGACGGTTGTTAATGCAAGATATGTTCCTCTTGCACTCTAGGCGTGGTTGTAGGAATATTTTCTAGTTTATTATTATTATTATTATTATTATTTTCGGTTTTTGAGGTCAATGTGACTGAAGATATTGGGACCCATCAAATTTATGCTTTATTTGATGACAAACAATTCTCTCCCTGTCCCTCTGAGATCAATGTCTATAGTTAGTCAGTCTTTGTCTGAAAGCATACCTGAATATTGCCTAATATTTTTCTTTCTCGACTAAATATTATTTATCTTTTTTTGTTTGTTCATTTTTTTTTTTTTTGGTGATATTTTCCCAGAGCCTTTGATGAAAAAGTATCTGTTTTGGAGGACGAATCGATTGCTTCTGATGCTTTGGGGAACGACTTCTTTGCTGGGGGCGATGCAAGAATCCTCGAATTCTCACAAGTGAGATCTCCATCAGTTTTGTCTTCTCTTTAAAACTTGGCATTCATTTTAATTCATGCGGGTTTTATACAAGCCAACCGCTTTCAACATTTCTTTTGTGCTAAAAAACTCCTACAGGTCATCCAAGGAACTTCTAACTTCTACTTTCCAAGCATTTGATGACTTGGAGCAAAATGTCATTAAGTTTCTCTTCTTATTTATTGTGAGACAAGCTATGGTTCACTTCTTCAACATGGAAAGCTTCTCCGGTACACGCCTCGTGAAGATTACCACAGAAAATACTCTTTTACAAACAATATGTCAGACATAAATGGTAACATTGCTAGTGCTAGTGTAAACATATTTGTTCTCACAAGCCCACTTCGATCCAATAATTCCTTCTAGTTCTTTTAATTTCTGACTTTTTTGTTGATGGAAAAGTCTCATATATGGAGGTGGAAAGCAGAATGTTTTGTCTGTTAGTGTGCAAAATAGGTCTGTGACTATTTCAGAGACTGATTTTACAATCTATGGAGAAATAGTCTAATTTAGACTTTTTGTCCATAAAGTTTTTAACAGATAGAGATACCAAGATAAAACACAGCGAAAATCCTTATCATGTTGTTGTGCCTTGCCCGTTCTTCACTTCTGCTACTTCTTTGCAGTTACTTTCTTATAATACGTAAGAGTGCTTAAAACCCGTCGCCTCATGGCTTTTTGTTTGCTTTATCTTACTATTATTCTTCTGTGCTTGTTTTGGGAGAAGATTGTCTGTTTTTGATGTGATCATTAGGCTTGTTTATCTAGTTGTAAGAACAAGCTATGAGCTTCAATTTTTTTTTTTTCTCTACTTTGCTAGATACCGAGAATCACACACAACTCATTGAAGAAAGAATTCAACATGTCAAGGAAGTTATAACTTTGGATGTTGAGGATAGAAACTCGTGATCTTTTACGCTTCTTAGGATTAAATCACTTTCTTTTTTGGTTTACTTGGTAGAGGGAAAATGTAAATCTTACTTTTTTTTTTTTTGGACTTTGTGGGTACATTTATGTCTGTGTTGATTTAAGTTTGTATGACTATGCTGTATTAAAATAGTAAAATATCGCAGTAATTAATATATATATTGTAAACAATTCAATTTTATTTAGTGAAAAGAAAGATCAATTTCAATTCTCATGGTGAAGTTATACCACCGGCGAAAACCCAAAGAGGATGTACCCTTCAATTGAGTTAAACCACTATATATTCTTGTATGTTCTTGTGATTACTTTCTTTACTATATTATTTACTTCCTTTGTGAGTAATTAATTCAGTGAGACATTTCAGAAATTCTAGGGTAATGAATTCTGTACGTTAACATATGTTATCTAGTTGCCAAAATTATATTTTTTGTGACCAAAATTTGGTCACAAAAATATATTATTACTAATCGCCTTTTCGTCGTAAATTAGCAGCAACTTGCCACCCAAATAATGCATACTGCAACCAAATTTTAGTCACATAAAGTTCTGCTTTTGTGACCAAAATTTGGGTCACAAAATCAAGGTTCGAAAGACCCCTCACCTCACTTTTGGCAACTAAATATGGTCACGAAGAGATGTAGGATAATTTCAAGTCCACATACACGCTACCAGAGGTCCCAGTGAAGGATGTTAGCACGCGTCAATTACTGGCACCAGGGCTACATACAAGAAAGTCGAGGAGCAAATCAATCTGCAAAACCTTTACTCCATCCGTTGTACTCAAGATGCTGATGATTACATTTACAATTGCCTCATAAAATTCCAAGCAGGGGATGTACCGTACATCATAACATACAAAAAGTTTGACGGTCACCTTTAATGCGGTTGCTTCTTTTCGAGACAGATGGTTATTCTTGCAGACACATATTCTGTGTCATGAAGTGCCTCAACATCATGTCCATCCCAAAATTATTGATATTGAGCAGGTGGACAATGCTTGCAAAATCCATGGTCGATCATCACGAGATACGTTTCATTGAGTTGCCTCAGGAGGTCAGGCAAATGGTTAGATATGGTTCTTTATCAGCAGATTCCAACAAACTGTCATTCTATGCGACCAAGATTCCAGAGTTATACACCGAGGTAAAGATGTAGATTTCAAGATTGACCATTAAATTCGAGAGCCTATTCCTAAATATGAAGCAAGCATCAAGACAACAAGACAAAGCAAGTAAAGCAAATACTATGGTTGCTCAAGCCCAAATATTGAGAGACCCCATTGTTGGTAAAATCGGTTTGGTGATGCTGCATAATTTTAAAATTTTTATAAATCAATTAAGAAACTAACTCATGATGCTATAAACAATAAATTAAATCAAATTTAACTTATCGTTGGAGACTAGAAACAAGACTTCTAACTTAACAATTCTTCAAGAACAAATCTCTGCTGTTAAATCTTCACTATAATTTTCTTCCTACTAGTTGTTGTATGTGTGGGCACAACTCAATAGAAACTAATCACAGACTTTCCTCTATATTTTTTTTCTCTAAAAGAAGCACAAAACACTTTTTTTTTCTGACTTGGAATAAATGAGGAGGAAAGACATCTATTCATAGAGATTATAAAAGGAGGTAGGAGTATCAAAATTAGGAAAAGATTTTTCTCTCTCCTCCCTTAGCTCCACACGCCAATCATAGTGTGACTATCATCACTATGCATGCCAATTCAAGCCAATCACAATGTAGGACTGTGATTATCTGCATCATTCAGAATAATTCCCATTCAAATAAATTAATTTAAATTAGAATTCTATTATCCAAGTTAATTATCTAATTTAAATAATTATAAATAATTATCTTTTATCTAAATTCAAATACAATTAGGATTTAAATTAATTATTCAAATAATTAATTATCACAAAATCTCAATAATTAAATTTGTATAGATATTATCTTGAAATTAATTAATTAACCAATTCTTAGATCTACCCCAACTATAGGCACCACAATCCAATAGGACAATGCCAATGCCAACCACAGTCCAGTTGGACTGTTGGGATTGTACACCGATTAGTCTAGTAGCCCGTCTGGCGTAACCTCTTGTATTACATGTGGTAAACCATTCTACATAACTAGTCAAGGAATTCATAAGCTAGTATAGTGACCCGATGGACATATTATAAAGCTCCAATAATAAGAGATAAATTAATTCCCAATTAGTTATCTGTTTAATTATTAACTTCAGTGTCTCTCCATTATACACCCAAAGCTGCACTCTTGCTAATATATTGTATTACGATACTCCTAAAATATATGCCTTATCCATCACCCCTCATATTATGTGTATCCCTATGAATTATTTATAATCGGATGAAGGACTTAGTTTTGTTTTACTTTCTGACTCTTTTATCTCAAAGTTTCATTATTTCATTGTTTGAAAATTCATTCCTTTTAAGTTGCACTCTTGCTAATATACCGTATTATGAGACTCCTGAAATATAAGTCTTGTCCATGACCTCTTATATTATGTGTATCCCCATAAATTATCCATAATTGGATGAAGGACTTAGTTCCGTTTTACTTTCTGACTCTTTTATCTCAAAGTTCCATCATTTCACCATTTGAAAATTCATTCCTTTTATAACACATACAAAATATATATATATATATATCATCTAGCTACCATATGTATCCATATGACGAAGGCCTCGTTATATTTTCTAATACCTGAATAATGACTTTGAAAGGATAATATTGACTCTTTGTTAGAGAGCTATGGATTTCGTGTATGTAGATTATGCTCTCATTAAATATATAGTGCATCTCCAACATACCGACAATGGAGCCTTCGTTCATTAGAACTTTTGCCTTTGATATATCAAAAGATACAAGCTATAAACATAGAGTCGTAAATCACTTCAGGATTAAGATAACACATAAACGATTATCAAATATAATTAATTTAAATCAAATGAAATTATTATTAAATCAATTCAACTTTAGGTCCAGTCTAGTATGCAACCACCATTAGATCTACAGCACCAATATGTCTACCATGGAATTAATCTGCTCCGACGACCAAAGTAAGCCGCCTCCCCAATTGGACGTAGATTATTATTACAGCCTTATCATATATAAAGTGCCCAGCTCTATACATTGACTTGAACTATATAATTTAGACTATTCATCTCCAAATCAGATTTTTTTTATGCGTATAAACTCCATATATGCCCAATTCAAGATTTGATTCTAATAGTTACGGATTACATGCTTGCTAATATACAATCATTAGTATGATAGTAATATGGGGCCATTATTAATGCATGAAATATTCGCATTATTAGTTATTTAACCAACAATGTCATAAATAAAATCTAAGTATTTATTCTACGGCATCAATCCTAACAATCTCCCACTTGCCCTAAGCTAGTAAATGTAACAAAATGCACATTCCCATGTCTTCCATAAGACCCATGACTGCCAAGGTTATAGTAAAAAGATAGACAAGGTGGTCCTTGGATGCTAATTAGCAAAACCATCACACTAACACTCTGTAAAGCTCCTACTAATATGATACCTTTTATTCATACGTTTACTCCTCTTATGGCATCTTGAATACTTAGTACTGTCTATAGTCATAGTATTTCGTAATAGAAAAACTATAGATTTCTCCATACCATAGACTACCTCAAGATCTCTAAGGAAATATCTTTAGCCACACAATTTTCTGAGACGCCTCAATGGAAAACATAAATTTGACCTCAATAGTAGAATCATCAATACAAGAATGCTTGATAATAACCCCACTATGAATCTGCTTCCCAAAGAAAAATAGGCCACCCTGAAGTTGATCTTTTCAAATCCTAATCTGACTTGAAGTCAGAATCCATGTATCCTACAGGTGTTAGGTCCTTTTTGGAATGCACTAACACACAATCCCTTGTTCTTCTAAGATACTTGAGTTATGTGCTTGACTGCCTTCCAATATTTTGGGTTAGGATTCAACTAATATCAATTTACTATTTCGGCCATATAAATAAATATCCGATCTTATGCAAAGCATAACATACATTAGACTCCCACTGCTAAAACAGAAAGAAATCTTCCATGTATTTTCTTTCCTCTAATGTCTAAAGACAATCATCCCTAGAAAGAATGATTCCATACCAAATAGTTTAAGAACCTATCTTGGAATATTGTATTGCAAACCTCTCTAGAACTTTATCTATGTACTAGGTTTTGAGATAAAGCTATTCTTTTGTTCTTATTGTTGCTAAACAGTTAAATCCAAAGAGCACAATTAGCTTTTCTCAAATCCTTTAAGTTAGACTGTTTGGATAACCAAACTTTGACCAATGACATTATGCTTATGTCATTCCCAATGTGTAGAATGTCATTAACATAGAGTACCAGAAAAATCCACTTCCTATCCTTATGAATTTATAAAGCATGGTTCATCAAGATTTTGCTCGAACCCATATGATTTGACCATCTTATCAAATCTTCCGTTCTAGGATCAAGAAGATTGCTTTAGTGCATCAACTGACTTAAGCAACTTACAGATCTATTCATATTTTTTGTATAACCATTATTTACAACCATGAATCATACCCATTATTTATATTTTATGACCATTATTTATATTTTATGTATAACCATTATTTACAACCATGAATCATAATCATTATTCTTAAGTGTATAACCATTATTTATATTTTATGACCCATGGCCTATAGATTGCCTTCTTGAGATGTACAACCATGAATCATACCCACAAACATTTTCCCGAACAACCTTAATTGGGTTCGGCGTCACCTAGTTTCACATATGGAGCAACAATGGAGACAATGGGTCCTAACCAAATGCACTATAATGAAATTAATAGCTGAGTGCACCTACCACGACATTAGCCTTTTTGGGATGATACTGTAATGTAAAGTCATAGTCTTAAATGAACTCCATCTATCCTTGCTGCCTCAAATTCAAATCACTCTGAGTGAACAAATACCTCAAACTTTTGTGATCAGAGAAAATTTGAAATACTGCTCCATGCAAGTACTACCTCCAAATCTTCAGCGTGTGGATAACCAGTGTAAGTTCCAATCATGAGTAGGATAATTCCACTCATGCAGCTTCAATTGTCATGACCCATATAATATAACCTACCCATATTACATCAACACACATCCAAGTTCGCATCATGATGCATCAGTATAAACCTCATATAGTTCATCATTGTTTAGTATAATCAATACTATAGCAGTAGTCAACCGGGTTTTCAATTCTTGAAAGGTGTGCTCACACTTAGTGCTCACACTCAGTGCTTTATTCAAATCAAATATCCTTCTTGCTTAACTGCATTAATAGTGCTGCTATCTTAGAGAAGTCTTACACAAACCTCCTGTAATATCCTAAGAGTCTCAGAAAACTACGAATTTCTACTATATTCTTAGGTCATTCCCACTATACCATGGTCTCTATCTTAGAAGGATCCACCAAAATGCCTTGGTTGGTGACAAAATGTCCTAAAAACTTAACATCTATCAATCAAAATTCACACTTCACCTTTTTAGCATACAACTTATGCACCCAAAGAGTCTGTAGAAAAATTCCCAAATGTTGTTCGTGCTCCTCCAAATTGTTGGAATATACTAATATGTCATCAATAAACATAATTACGAACTAATCTAAGTAAGGCTTAAAGATCCTATTCATTAGGTCAATAAAAGCTATAGGAGCATTCGTTAATCTGAACGGCAATACTAAGAACTCAAAATATCCATATCGGGCCTTGAAATCTATCTTAGGGATATCTTCTTCCTTTGTTCTAAGCTAATGGTATCCTGAGTGTATAGGTATCTTTGAACCTCTTAACTGGTCGAACAACATATCGATCCTTAGTAGTGGATACTTTTTTTTCACTGTAGCTCAATTTAACTGTTAGTTGTCGATACATAACTTGAGGGATCCATCATGTTTTTTAGCAAACAAGACTGGGGCACCTCAACGGTGATATACTATTACTAATAAATCCCTTATCCACAAGTTATTGAAGCTATTTTCTCAATTTCTTCATTTCTGCCAATCCCATCCGATACGATGCAATGGAGATTAGAGCGATTTTAGGAAGTAACTTGATGCCAAACTTGATTTCATGATGCGGTGGTAATCCAGGTAACTCATCGGGGAAAACATCCTTGAATTTTTCAACCACTGGTGGTGTTCTTATTGACTATACTTGACTCTCCTTCTAAAGTAGAAAGAAGTGCTTAACAGTCTAAGTTCCTTTGTCTATCAAAACATGGTTTTAGGAACTAATCAATCATCATTTGATCAGCACCATCTAGTAGGTGATCAGCATTCCCATACTGGTTACAAGGGTTATTTTTCTACGGTGATAATTAACAACTACGTTGTACTTAGATAGTTAATCCATCTTAGGATTACATCATAAGTACTTATTAGAATTAAAATTAAATCTCCTTTCAAAATCTCACTCCCAATTACAATCTTATAGGATTTACATATAAGATTCACATACATTTGTCCTAAGGTGAAGTAATAATCATGGGCTCACCAATCCCTCTATTTCTAACCCAAGGTGTTTACAAATGAATTGGAAGTGAGAGAATGTGTGGCACTAGTATTGAATATAACACGAGCTAAAGATTGAGAAATGAGAACTATATTGTCAACAACTACATTACTGGCCTGACCACCAAAACTCCCGATTATCATGGTGTGAACCTGTCCCTGGGCCTCCCCTTTTCCTTTGTTTGCATTGCTAGGTCCTAGGTTTGTTGGCCGAAACTACTATGGTGTTGCTAAAAATTCATTAAAAATGGCATCTGTCGGGGAGTGAACTAATAAAACTAGGGTTGAGAAAACTATTGAGGCTAAACATAGGGTTCAGGTTGAGGCTGTTAGGATCCGCCTACTCTAGAATGTGGTGCTTGTAGCGAGTTCCTAATTGGACAGTTCCTCTTAATGGAGTCCAGCTTCTTGCAAAAGTGACAATGAAAGTTATAGGGATTGTTTCAACAACTGCCAGATGAGCTACAACTACTACTGTTGGCACCACCATCGTGCTGGCTCCTCGATTGTTGTTGTGGTAGCTGATGGTTACCGCTGTCCCTTTGGTTATTTCTCTAGGGTCCACCAATGGCCCTTGCTCAACTTTCATAAAGATTGGCATTGTCCTTCTTGACTGACAATGCCGACAACACTAAATCACTATAAGTCTGGATCCTTAGAGCGACTGATTGTTCTCGAATAGACCCTTAATTCCTTCTTGGAACTTAATACACTTTTCTTCTTCAGATGCAATGTAGATAGGATAAACTTGGTCAACTCAATAAATTTCGTATCATAATCCCTTGTTGTCATCTTACCCTACTCCAAATGGTAGAATTTGGTGATCCTCTACCCTTGAGGAAAATAATGATCATAGAACAACTTCTCGAAACCAGCCCAATTGATGTTTTTTTTTTGTTCTCAATACGCTTTGTTTGTTTCCACTAGGTGTTGGCGCTACCCTCCAACTTGTATGCCACAAATTCAACCTAAAACTCAGCAGGCACTCCTAAAGTGTCCAAATGCTTCACCATGGAGTTAAACTAGTACCAACAGTTTGAGGTTCTCCCTTCCTATTGAAGAACAGAAACACTGCACAATGAATATCCCAAAAATACTCTCGTTAGTGACTCGTCACAGGATCCTCGCACTGCACCCTCGCCACCATTTGCTTAAATTTAGCAAACATGGCATTCATCATGCCCTTGTTATGAACGAGGTCTAGGTCAACAATAGCAACAGGATGATGTCTTGGTGCCATTTTCTTAATTTTGAAAAGAAAAAGTGTATTGTCAGTGGTTTCTAACGTCATTTCTATATGTGCATAATTCTCAAGGTTCAAAAACCAAGGGCTTTGATACCAAACTCCGTCACGTACCTAAACCAGAGTGGTGATGTGGTGATTTAATTAAATAAATAATTAAGATTAATTACAAATGCAGCAAACATGGCATTCATTACACCCTTGTTGTGAACGAGGTCTAGGTCAGCAGCGGCAGCGGGACAATGTCTTGGTGCCATTGTCATAATTTTGAAAAGAAAAACTAGATTATCAGTGGTTTCCAACGTTGTATCTATGTATACATAATTTTCAAGGTTCAAAACCAAAGGCTTTGATACCAATCTCAGTCACGCACCCAAATCAAGGTGATGCCATGGTGATTTAATTAAAATAAATAATTAAGGTTAATTATAAACGCTAGAAATCTTCCTTATATTTTTAAAACATTTTCAATAAATTCAAGAATATGACAATTTAATCTCAATTAGAATAACACTAATATTAAAACATAGCAAAAAAAAATTATTGAATTAACCTCAAAACTAATTTAAAATGTACAATTCACCAAATGCTGTCTAGGTCCTATCGGACCCCACCACAGTGCACATAAAGTACAGTCATAAAAGAAATACAAACACACTATAGTCCAACAAAGCATAATCAAATAGCATGTTTAAAGTCTCATTATTACATGTCTTGACAAAAACAGACAACTATATGACTCACGGACTCTGTAAGTAAAACAACAGCACTCCACTCAGCTGCATACTATGAGCATCCTAGAGAGGAAAAAGCAAAATAGTAGAAATCGTGAGTGAAAGGCTTAGTAGGATTGAATTCTAAAACATCATTCATAAATTAAAATAAATAATTCAAATATGATTCAAAGGAATAATAAATAATTAAATAAATTTTATGTTTACCGTTCATGTCATGTAATTTATCTTAGATCATATATTAATACTTACTATGTGCAAAGTCTAATATAATCACTATCGTAGTGGCCCGGACTGAGTTTCAGGATCTGCTTCCAAGGTCGCTCTCTGCACGACCTGATCTCTGTGTAGCATCATGCACTTAAACTCAATTGAACGGGGATTTTAGACCGTTTGGTGTT
The DNA here is from genome assembly GCA_946598075.1 of Artocarpus hirsutus. Taxonomy (NCBI): domain Eukaryota; kingdom Viridiplantae; phylum Streptophyta; class Magnoliopsida; order Rosales; family Moraceae; genus Artocarpus; species Artocarpus hirsutus. The sequence continues at coordinate 41,116 of CAMOHE010048264.1, forward strand.
TGAAAACCAATTAAATATTTTATTTCACTTGGTATACAAATACCTAGATTTAAAAATACATTTATTATCATTTACTCAATACGCACACATCCAAAACATTTAGAAATATCTATGTACTATTCTATTTTTAAAAATATTTTAAGAATATGAGATATGGCCAAAACACTATTTAAAATCATGGCTATCAAGAAAGAGGGTTTAAAGTCCTACCTTGATCTCTAATACCACACACGTCCATCTCGTAAATCACATCTCGCTAAACGTTAGCTCTAATGAATAGCGAGTAGCCTTAAGTATATATAGGCTTAATTTATTAATATCAAAACTTAGACATGTTTCATTAGTATGCAATCTCCTTGTTTCTTAGTGTGCCTTCCTAAATTATAATTCCATATATTTACATAATAATTAAACATACTTTAAAACACATCAACAATGATTTTTGATTAGTAAAACAAGTGAAAACACACTTAGAATAAAATGGGTTTGGGTGGCTTGAATTTGGGCTCCTTGGTGCAATGCCATCGACCGGGTATACTACTCGTGGTCAACCACGTGTCTTGTGGTGGCAGGGTTGACCGCATTACACTAACTACGGCCGACTATGGTGTCATAACTAGAGGTGCTCTGTTTCAAGCTCCCAAACTCAAACGGAGTTCAAAACTTTTCAAACTAGTTCTAATGCTTCTAAAACATGTTTTAAAGGTCCATAAACACTATGATTTGTATAATCTCATTTTTGTACACATGCAACTCAATTTTATCATTATTTATGCATTTTTATCATTTATTCTGAAAATAAAGAAATAAACATAAAAATTATGTTCAATCCTTTCCTAACCTGGTTTTGATGTAATGTTTTAGTTTGAAAAACATTTAATCATTTATTTCAAGCATTCTTTACACTTATCTAGCCTTAGATCATTACATGTGGGCATTAATTCTTCTTAAACATGTTTAAAACAAAATTGTTTGAATAGAAATAAAAGTCAGACTTATAAACACTAATTTGAACACAAAATCAAAAACAAAATCTACAAAATGTGAGTTTAAATTATTATAAAAATTCCTAACCTTTGATTGAAGGATTTGGCATGACTTATATGGCTCCCAAACCAGAGTTTTGCTTCTGTTTTGGCTAAAAATAAAGGCCTTTTGTGTCTGAGTTCTTTGGCAGCAATATGTGAGTGTGTGAGCGAGAAAATGACATGAAGAGAGGCAGAAGAAGGAAGATGAGTGCTTCTCTGAATGAAAGGGGGAGTTTGAATAAACTTTGGTTTCTCTAATTCAGAGAATTATGAGTGGATTCAAGGTAAAACCATGATCAGCACATCGTTTCTCGAGGGGAGTTTCAAGGCCAGAGTATTTCACATGGGAGATATTTGAGTGATGATGACTTGTTAGGAATTTTGGCATTTGTTATTCTTTTTGCAATTAAAAACTAATTTTGAAAATAAAATAATATACTAAATATTTATTTTAAAACAATTTAATAATTGCTAAAAATAAATTAAAGCACACGAAATTGATAAAATACAATAAAGAACAAATATCACTAAAATGATTAACTAGAGAAAATTTTAATTAGGCACACAATTTACCAATCTTGCATATTAATTATGATTAATTAAAAATTGGATATTACGAACACCAGGTCATGGAAACGGTTATAATATTGATCATGATATCATGCTGCATATGTAGCTTATTTCTAGTACTCATGATCCTGATCAAGTTTTACATTTTAATCAAGTGATCTTATAATATATCCCCTTAGTACTCCGCAACCAAGCCACCACTTGATATTCCACTTACATCTCCATTAACCTTTCTGCAATTCAACCTAATCTCTCCTTGTGTACTAGTCAAAACGCCAATATTCCCCATCTTGATCATTGATGCAACAAAGCTATCAAAGAAAGCATTCTGATTGGCATTGAAGGAGTCAACAAAGGCAGCAGTGTTGGCTCCACTAGTCGAATACAGCTCTTGATCGGTTTGGAGAAGTCCTTTCCCTACTAGGAGATTGGAGAAGTACTTGTTGTCGAAAGCATCTGGGGTCGTTTGGTCAAGATTGGTTATGACGCTGCTGTTGCCACCCTGAGGGCATATCTGCCTGAGCGTTTGTAAGAGTGTCGTGTTCAGCGTGGGATCAGGGCTGCCAGTGTTGTTGAAGTTGTATAGTCGGTGACTAAAACTTATACATCGAGCTCGCCCAAATGTGTGAGCACCTATAAAGATGATAATATAGGAAATACATGTCAAGTCCTTTGTAAAATGTCTTGAATTGCATGTGAGAGCATTAGGGCGTTTATGTGAGAGTATTAGGGTGTTTAAGAGAAGAGTTTCAATTACAAAGCAATTGAAACCTTATATTGTAGTATGTAAAAATTTTATGCAATTTACAGTTTGAACAATAAATCAAAACTCTTTATTTATTTTTTGCAATAATATATGGATCTTATGTTTGTAATAATTATTAATTAGAATTGTTTTAGTTAATTTAAAAATATATCATGAGATTCACAGGCTTAAGGACTATACCCAAAAAAAAAAAAAGGCTAAGGAACGGAAAAATCTAACCCGTCTGAGAGAATGAATATTGAAAACAATTTTATCTCCAAGACTTAAAAAATATAAGAAGCATTATCATGATAGAAAATAAATAAAAAATAAAAACTTGTTCTTGCAAAGTTGTATGCCTCTTAACAGATCCTTTTCATGTTAGGTAAGTATATGTGGCATACTTATCCTTGAACTAGCTAGTTATACCATGTGACTCACTGGGCTTACCAAAAAAAGTCAAAATAGAATGCGAGAAAAAAACACCTTACCTGAAAGTGTGACAAGATCAGTAGAGTTGAGACCTTGGTTTAAGAAGTTGTCTTTTAGTTGATCAAGGGTTAAAAAGGGACTTGGAAGGGCTTCATTGGCAAGGGTTCGGTTCGCTATTAAGTTATCCCTTCTTCCCAACGGGATAGCCCAGCTTGGACCGCCTGACTGCAACCAAAAAATTAAGGGTCAATTTGAGAATTTCACTTTTGTGTTATTGCTTTTTAATTTTACACTTTGACGAGAAAGTTTGAAATATACAACTTCCAATGGACATAAAGATATTATTGTTTTTAAGTATTTCGGGTAAAAGTTAAACAAATATGTATTGTGTAAGGGTATTTTAATATTTTTAACTAAGAGAAAGAGTATGAATAAAATGAAGAAAAAATGATATAACGTAATAGTGATAGTTAAAAAGTAATACACTGCCTAATTCACTCAAAAGGTGTGTTGATTAAAAGATTTTAATTACTACAGAGGGAGTTGAGATATTGTTATAGTAACTTTTAATTAATGTACTTTACCAAGTTCCTCAAATTACCCTATTATAATCCATATGTAGCATACAGTACTTAATCATTGGTCTGTGTTTCTTATAATATTTACTTTTCTATATCATCTATTTTATGTTATTTAAAAACAATACCTTTGACTTTTGTCTCATAGAATTTAGATTAAATTTAATATATAAATCTATAGCTTTTCAAGATCAACTGTTGATTTTGATCTAAATATGCCCAAAATACCATCAAATAAAAAGCTAAAAAAATGATAAACTTTTGGTTTTGACCTAAAAGGTTAACAAAAAATCCTCAAAATGTTTTTTTTTTCTTTTGAATTTTCTAAGTTTTAATTCTTGTTCAAATGATAATTTGTTCATTTTAAACGTCACAGTCAATCATTAGCTGAGATAAAGTATGAAGATTTGTATACTAAATCTAATCTATAGGTATATATTTGATGAGTTTAAAAAACAAGAGATATAATTCTTAAATAAACCTAAACCTTTTCTCTTGAAATACATACAAAAGTTTTCTACCACACTTAACATAAAGATGCGTGTGATAAATTGACAAGTATTACGAACCAAATACACAGATTCCTCAGCTGCGATGGCAAGAATATCTGCACAGGAGACTTTGCCTGGGCAAGCATTCTCTAGTGCAGTCTTGATGTCATCCACAACATCAAAACCTCTAACTGAGTTGTTATTTGCAGTTGCTTCCTTCTCGCTCAGTATCGTATCAGTGTTATCCAACAAAAGCGATCCATCACAACCCTAAACATGTATAATAATTAACAAAGTATAATGAACAAATGTAATTAATAAATAAAAACACACACACTCATAAACAACTTTTAATTTGAGCTCGTGAAATTCAATTTGCTTACATACATATGTACAATATTTGATTGTACTATGATTATTAATATACAAATTTGTAAATTAAATACACTATCGAAATATGGACAAACATTTTGAATAAAAATTTAAGAAAAAATGGCCACTAGATTGCATATATACATATTTAGTTTTTTTTTTTAAAATTAATATACTTGTGATTAGTTAGAGAATCGTAATCGTCCAAAGTTTTGGTTCCAAGTACAAATCAAATAATCATGATTACTAGAGAGGGCTAAATCTAGAGGAAATCACCAAAAGGAATGACCTAAAGCTTGTAACACTCCTAAAATTGTGTACGGACAAACAAAAGGGCAACTCTACAGATAGTACACAGAATGGAAAGTGGTCTACATTTTGTTTTGGCGTACACGTATAATTAGACCGAAGGCTCACCATATACAAATATATATATATATACACACACATATATGTGTGTGTGTAATTGTGTACGTACTAATAACAAAAAGGTAACGATCGATCTATATATAAATGAATTAGCAACAAGATCATAGCTGCCGAATATGATATATAGACATAGACGTCGATCCATATACAGATATATATATATATATATATATATATGTATAACGTGTTAACAATAACAGGGAATAAGGGAAACTGATTAAAGCGAATGAGAATATGTAAAAAGGTAGAGCGTGTGGTGTATACAATGACAAAGCAGTCATGGAAATGAAGGCGAATAAGGCTGGCGGCGATACGGGGATCGGTCTGCAGTGCCCCCTCAATGACTTCACGGACAATGGTTGTGACATTAGGGCAAGTTTCATCGTAAAATGTTGGAGTTAGCTGAGCAAACCCTCCAACCACAAAAGCAGAGAAAAGGATTAAAAGAAAATAGAAATATGAGAAGGCCATTTCGGGTTCTATACTCGTGGAAAAGTGGTTGTACATGTGCACTAATATAGACGACGATAATAAGATTAGTTATGGTTTGACCATTCCGCTTAATTAGCTTCTACATCAAGCTTAGAGAAAATTGATCAATAGCTTACTCAAAAAAGTAAAAAGGAAAAGTTTTTTTCATGGGAAAAAAATGAAGAGTTTTTTTCTTTAAAGTAATCAATGCAATAATTGGACGAATTAACTGTCATGAAAGAGATTATTGATATTGTTTCACGTTTTCGCCCACTTTGAGATGACTTTTCCCTTCAACTTTAGACAAGAAAAAGTCAAAACAGTCAATAAGAAAATATTAGTACTATGAGAAAGCCATTTTGGGTATACTCGTGAAAAATATGTGGTTGTACATGAGCGTTAATATAACCGACGACAATAAGATTAGTTATTGTTTGATTACTCCGCTGAATTAGCTTCAATATCAAGCTTAGAAAAAAGTCTATACATTTACTCAAAAAAAGAAAAAAGAAAAGGCTTTTTTTTAATGGAGAAAAGAAAATTTTTTTCTTTTAATAAATTAAGGCAATAATTGGCGATTTACCAATCGGAGAAAATTTTCACGTACTTGATCACTTTGAGGTGACTTTTCCATTCAACTTTAGACAAGGAAAGTTCAAAAAAGGCTAACTTTTCAATTTGGATATTTTATTTATAAATTCGGTGGATTCCAGCTTAAAATGCATATATAAACAACATTGCCAACATTCAACCATACACACACACACACACACTAATTATAAAATACATAAAATAAAAAAAAAAAATTAAAGAGTATGAACAAAAATTATAAAGTCTTCCCTTCAAAAGAAAAAATTACTAATTTTTATTCTAATTTAAATTTCATAAGTTCTCCAGTCCACTCATCGCAAACGTTGTCCAATTCGTGTATCGCGCATTGCTTTCTCCCAAAGAACTACACGTATATAAAGAAAGATAACATGAATTAATGATAAGAAAAAAATATATACAATATATCATATACAAATTACGAATTATTTACATACCCTCGATTCCAACACATCCATATAGTTTTTTCGTTTCAACGAGCTCCTTCGTACATTCGAGGACATAAAATCCGCACTCATAGCTACTAGGTTGTATGGGAGCCTATATATGTGCCAAAATAATTTCAAGCTTAGTATTTTTGGAAAACAAATCATTTAAACTGCTACGTAATATATATGTTTAAATAAATGCAAAACACTTAAAAATTTAATGGGGTGCACCCTCTTTAAAATTATATTGCACCCTCTTGAAATTTTATAAAAGTTATTTTATGCTCTTTAATTTTATATTCTACCGTAGAATTCGCTCCACTCCTCGGACTAAATCTGGCTCTGTCTCTAGACTTGTATTGGTACAAAATTGAAAATTCCCAGTACACATACCCTATAAATTATAAGAAGAAGGAAAAACGTGATGTTAAATTTTTTTAGTTGAAAAAAAAAAAAAAAGAGATTCATGTATGTTGCGAAATTAATGCGATAGAAACAAAGAATAAAAACACACAGAATTTACGTGGAAACCTAAAACGGAGAAAAACCACAGGCAGAGGAGAAGAAAATTACTAAACTCGTAAATATTACATTAGAGGCGCTAGAGAGGCTCAAAATTCTCTAATAATTATACCCTAACGCAATACATCATGTAAATAGGTGTAGGTAAAACCCTATGGGCCAAAAATATAAACTAAACGGCCAAACAATAACGGTCTGTACCGCGGGGGTGGAGCCCCCGCACCCCCAGCGAGATCAGTGATGGGCTACGGAATCGGGCCTATCGACCCAATTCTTCCGCTACCACCACAGATCTCATGAAAAATCCCACTTTTGTTTTTCACCACAATTTCTCACACCGCGAGCTTTTTGGGTCGGGTCAAACTGAATTCGGGTCACCATATTCTAACAATGTATACCATAAGAGTACTGCCATCCATCATCTTTATGCAACAATTAGCTTCTAATATGATCCAACATTCATAATTATACATGGTACGATGAGGTGCCCACAGGTCTTTAAACTTAAGATAACACCCATCGGATGGAAATTGATCTCTACTTTTTAGGGAATAATAATCGGGCATAAAAAGAATTGTGTGATACTTAATTCAAGTTCAGATTTACTAAAGTTTTTGTTAGACTAGTTTCATATTGATCTTCAAGTATTACCTTGACTAGAGGTACTATAGAATATTAGAGCTATCTTTAGGCACTACTGAATTTCTAATTCAAAAAGCTCCGTCAAATTCATCATCACGCTACCAAATAAAATCACTCAAGTACATGAAGAATTCGTTCATATAGAGACACAAAAAGATTATCCTGTATTTCAGAAAAAGAAAAAAATAAGAATATCCTGTTAATATTGTGTACTGTGTAGTTATGAAACGTTAAAATACTCAACAATTTTTTTTTTGACGAATAGTTCGAAAATAAGCAAATGAAAAAATTTTATAAGCTTGATGATATCTATCGTTTTATTGATCAAGGAAAATATTATAAACATAACATTTAATCAGGGTTGGGACAGGGTGAAATTTGTTTGATCAAATAGGGTAATTTTTAAATTATGTAAAGTGTATGAGAAAAAAGTTGGAACCATAAAGTTTGAATCACATATTATAGAAAAAGTAGTTTGAACCAATAGTCCAAAGGACAAAGCTACCTCACGTAAAAAAACTTTGTACCAGTAAACAATTTAAACTCAATTATATATAAAAAGAAAAGAAAAAAAATTGCAGACTTGATTTATCTGGAAGTAGAAAATAAAAAGGCAAAATGATGGAAACAAAATGTTAAAAATTAGTAGCACTATTGTTTTGGTTCAAAATTTTAACTTCATTAGTCATACCATTACCCAAAAAAAAAAATCCCCAACATCAATCATTGATGGTAATAAGTGAATATAATGCTAAAAAATTCTACTTAATAATGTCTTTTAAAAATGATGTGTGAACAATAAAGAGAGTTGGGTCAACAGAACAGTTTTTAATTCATGTCCTATTTAATTCATTTTGTTATTTAAAATTTCATGGGTTACGAATTAAAAGCTCTAATTCTATAAAAAACACGTAAAAGAAAAATAAATAGTAATACAAATACACGAAATTTATAATATGCTCACCTTTAAGATGAGAGTTGTATCCAATACTTTTAGATTGTTACATAAAATTCATTATGATAAAGAAAAAATTTACAAACAGAAAATTGCGTATCACTTAACTCTTTGTGCTTTCTTTTAGCTCTCTAACAAACCCCAATGTTGCATCTCTTGTGCATGTAAGTAAACTAGAACAATCGAACCTTACAAACATGAAATCTCCAAACTACTTTTAATAAAATTTTACAAAATTAATCTTTATAATATGCATAAGTCAACAATTTGTCAAAAGACTATTAAATTAAGTTTTACAACTACCTCGCGTTTAAAACTACCTAATATCAGTAAAGATAACTGAATCAAAAGTAGACTGTAATATCAGTGGAGTCCTTTTAATTTTACCAGAATTTTTCTCTAGAGTTATCTTTATTTCATGAGACTAAAATATCAAGGTTTACAAAGTCAGAAAGCCTAAAGTCATACCAAAGAAACACGTAACATGTAATTAACGTGGGTGCCTATGATATTTGGCCAATGGTCTACAAAATGCCACTTGTTTGGACTTCAGTAACTAGCTTCTTAACTGTACACTTGTGACGGGATCAAACTTTGTGATTATGCTGTTGGAAAATTCTAAAGTTGTACGATGCCAGTTTTGACATAAAATCTTCTTTGCTTTTGTTCGCTGGAGAGCGTTCCGTGAAGATGCACGCTTTCTTGTCCATGATACGGGTCTATCACTTTCTACGAAGAAGCAGAAAAAAAGCAAAAAGGACGTGTTTAGCAGCAAATCATTTGAGCTAGTCGTAAAAGCCTCCAGGTTTTTTGTCGGTGTGGAGTTACGTGCAGTAACTTCTTTTCTTGGGAAACAAGGCATCGCACCAGTTCCACTCGCTATGGTTGAATTTGTTATTAGGGTTGAATGTAATATTAAATTGATTTGTTAATGATAAATTGAATATTTAAATATAAAAATTAATATAATATTATTTTTAATTTTAAATTTGTCATATGTTATACGTAGTAGTAATTTAGTATTCAAATTATTTTAATACTAAAAGAATTCTTTTACAAATCTCATAGCTTAATAATTATAACAAAAGATAGTTTTATCATTGGAAATATGATTATACGGTGAAATACAAATTAGTTTTGAATATTAAATAAAAAAGAACTGTAAGTCAAACCTAAAAATATTGTAGCATATACGAGATTTTTACCATAACATATTTTTGATTTATATAATGACATATGAGAGCTTTACACTCTTCGCAGTTAACACTATAAATTGCTACTAGGTTACTAAATCCCCTCATTATAAAATAAAAAAAATAATTTGAGAACTTTACTGAAAAGGAAAATACCATCCATTTAATATGTCTAAATATCACTATATCCTCTTTTATTACACAAATGCTTAAGCAATGACAATGCTAAATACAAGACTCAGAGTCTTTTGCAAGATGCTAGCATATTCTTTTGATATGTATTGTCTAGAAACAAGCCCATTCAATAAGAAGTCATTTTTCAAATTTATTGACAGAGAGGGCCATTTTCTCTTCAACCTCTCACCTACCCACGTGCGTATATTGCACGTGCACTTGTCGTTGTCTGCTGCTGCACTAATTATTTACCAAAATCAAATAATATACTCTGTTCTTCACTCATTATGTACAACATTAGCATCTTCACGTTATGTTCCTTAAAAACAAAAAAGTCTACGAAGCTCGCGTTATTAGAAAATGCTGAATCATGGAAAATCTCTATTCAAGACTATTTCAAGTTCATGCATTACCTAAATAAGAGAAGAAAAAAAGAGTCAACGAAGACTTAATTGCCAACTAAGAGCTAAAGGGGGCATTTTGGTAAATAACAAGTGCTAATACAATGTGTAAACATGAGACGTGGGGGGTCAAACAGGGTATGGTACTCTTGTAAATTAATATATTGAAAAAAATGACTTTTTTTTTGGTAGTTTGTTTGGTAAGGTTAAAATGACCCAAATGCTGAAAAAAAAAAAAAAAAAGAGTTAACATCTCAAAACGAGTTTGTATTTAGCACTCTACCGAAGCAAAAACAAAGATTTTTTTTTTTTTTTTTTATGGGATGATAAAGCTTTGTTTTGTTTTCCATTGTCATATGTAATCAACTTTCTATGAAGCAGTTTAACATTTTTTTCATTTTGATCAGATTTTAAATAGATTAAACATTCAATAACATCATAAAAAGCTAGGCATTCTTACGACATCACCTAGCTGTCCAGTGAAATGTTAGACACGTCCAACATGCATGTGGTTGTAACCATTGGATTATGTTCAAAATAAATAAATAAATAAATTAATTAATTAATTAATAAAAAGTCTTGGATAATGACAAAGAACGGCTACATTTCATCGAAGGGAATTATATTAACTGAGATTAATTGCAAAAATTCCTTATGAACTATAGTGTGCCCCACATTAAAATGTAAAACTAAAGGCTTAATAACTAAAATAACTAAGAAAAAATAAAATAAAAAATAAAAGAACTAAAAATATAGTTTAAAATGCTTGAGTTGCCACCTAAGAAGTGCTTGATTTAGAGTCATCAGCTCGAGTTTTAGTGGAGCACTCGTCAAAGGGCGGCTTTTTCCCATAGTAAGTGTCAAACAACACCACATAAGGGTCTCTTAGTTATAAATACCCTCAAGTTTGGCAAAATTCGAATGGTTATAGCATGTTGTAATAACAACACATGGCTTTGAATGACAATCTTGGGAAAAGATCTCCGTTTTTGGCATTTGCTCATGGAGGATGTAATATGGTGAAGGTGGCATTGGCATCAATGGAAACCAAGAATATATTGGTGGTGTAAGCATTGGTACCACCGATGAGCTTAAATCCGTGGTCTCAGGTGCTTCTTCATTCCCCAACGAATCTCGTGGCTCGACTTCATGTAGGAACTCCTCTAATAATAAGCCTTCCAATTGCTCTTCACTCTCCAGTTGATTATCCAAATCCATGCATGTGATTTGATCTTTGTAGAACTCATTGGATAGACATCTCATGACTTAGAAGGTGTAAATCGTTTTCGATCACACAAGCATCCAAATGTTGAGCTAAAACAACATAAAAGGCTTCGAGTTTTTATCATGAGGCCCGATCTCTTATAGTGGCTCAAATTCCTATGAAACTCTGCCATTTTTTAAACTACTCTCCCAATCTTGATTGTTTGAATCATCATCATTAAACCATACCTTATTATTCATTATTTGATTTTCTATAAGAATTAAGAAGTTCCACTTTGTCCTTTATGTGGCTCTCTAGATTTGTTTGCATAAGACGCTCCATTTGTTTATCAAGATACCGCCTAGAGTCGGTTTGAACTTCAAAAGTATCAGTTCTCTCCATAAATCGGTTGACAGTATTTTGTAATGGAGCCAATGCTTCACCAAGTCTTGACTTATTCTCTTCTTGATACCTAGATGGTTGGTTTATAATATTAGGGTGATGGATGTATAGAGGGTATTGGTGACTCCAACCTTGCAGTGACGGATTCCAATGTTAGTGGTAGTTGAAATCTGCCATATCATTCAACAAAAACATTGCACTCTTATGGCTTATATATAACAAGGGACCACTGGTTGCCAAAGCTCTATTATCCACACAACTTCTTGTTCTCATTCAATCCATTGTAAAAAAAAAAGTAAGAGACTAATGTGAAAGAATGTATTGGGAATAATTTTCAACCATGTCATTGAATCTTCCCCATGCGGCATAAAATTGTTTCATGTATAGTTGGGCAAAACTTGCAAGGATATTCTGATGAAACATCTTGAAATACCTCGCAAAACAAATGACTCAAAGAAAAAAATTAAAACAAAAAGACAAATAAAAAGAAAATGTTCAAAGTAACCCTAAAGCTAATTGGTACCAATATTAACTAAATTAAACAACAATCCTCGGCAACGGCGTAAAAAACTTATTTCAAAAAATCTGCAAGTGATAGAATCGTAAACAAGTAATCAAGTGTGAGTATAGAAGTATCATTCGCACAAAGATTGCGTTAATTTAGTAAAGTACCGAAATTGGTTATTGTTAGATGTGTATGCCCTAAGGAGTAAAAATGTAACACGTTTTTGGATACATTTTTATCAATAAAGAATTTATATATCATTTATATACCCAATCTTGTCCTCTTTACGTTCATATTTGTTGAATGTATATTAAGCAAACAAAAGTCTAAGACTGTCATTCTAAACCTTTAAGAATTGAGCATATGATGGACAGATTATACGGAAGACATAATTCTTAAGGTGACGGTCTAAATCATAAGATCCGCAATCGAGGGAATAAAGTTGGACGCTTTTTTCATGCAAAGATTGTTATGTTGTCTATATCCCTAACAGGAGATGGTTTGTCTTGACCATCGAAAGTGGACTCTGCGAATAGAAACATTGGCACATTGTCATAGGTAACGATGTGTTGGATCAGGACATAAAATGAATTGATCAGGATTAATAATTCTGTCTCAGCAAATGATTCACTTTAGATAATTATTTGTATTGTATCTTAATCTTGAGATAAATAGTGGGCCCATTGTCTTGATTTATGTATTTTGATGTACCAAAGGGTGACATCTATATTTTATAGTGGTACGTATGCTGATATGTTGGAGGCATGGCTCTTGATAGCATGGACCTGTTATTCATAGGCGTAGAATACATAGCTCCTTTTTAGAAGTAGTGATATCCTCTTATATGTGTTATCCTGTGATTGAAAAACTGGAGCGCACGCTCAACCATTTGGATACATAGGTGTAACCGAATGGTACACTGTCTTTAGTTGGTGAGTTTTTCGATGGTGAGATAACGAAACGTAAGATAAAAATAATCGAGAAAGTAAGACAGAACTTGTCCTTAAGTCGATTATGGATAATCTTATGGGGATACGATACACTATGATTTGTCATGGAGACTTAGCTATTCGGGCTTCGTAATTCTATATAGTTCGAGAGTGCAGCTCTAAGCTTTTAATAGAGTAGCGTTGGAGTTGATAATTATGAAATGTATATCTAGGATATTAGGTTTCATAATTATCAGGATCTTGAACTATATAGGTCCATTTGGTCCTTTTTGCTAGTTCACAAAAAATCCTATAACGATGCAGCATACGTTTCCAAAAATTGATGACTTATGTCAGATTCATCAAATTGGCTGAAATTTGGTAAAATCAGATAATTCATGTTTGTTTATTGATTGAATTAATTTTGTGATAAAATTAATTCAAGATAAACTTGTTGAATTATCGGGATAAGATAATTCATATCTGTTTATCGGTTGAATTAATTTTGAATTAATTCAAGATAAACTTGTTGAATTATCAGGAATATTTATTTTCCTAGAGATTATCTAGATATGACTGTTTTAATCAGACAACTTCTCTATTGAGTTATTTGAATTAAAACTGAGGCTCTATCCTATGAATCTCGGGTAGAAAATAAAGATTCACATGGATCTTTTATCGAAGGTTCGACAGGCTAATCTTTGAGTTCGTCCTGCCGATTGAGGAGGTTCGGTAGGCCGATCTGCCAGTTCGGCCTGCTAACCAGACGATAAAAAGATCATGCATTTTCACACAAATTTTACCAGATATTAATTCTAATTTGATTCTTATTCAAATTTTTGAGGCCTTATCTGATAGGGATTGACTCTTGGGCCCAACCTTTATAAAAAAGGAGTGAGTCTCTACTAATTAGTGTTGTTGTTGCTTGTTGTTGTTGTTGTTGTTGTTGTTGTTGTTGTTGTTGTTATGTGCTCTAAGGTATCATGATTTTTTTTTTCCCATTACTGCTTTACATACTAGTTATGCTTATTGCATATACTAGAGAAGATCTAGTCTAGATCTATAAAGCTTTCATTTGTCAAATAGCAATGCCAAGGGCGCAAATATGAGCAACAGAAATATTCTCTCTTTTAATTCTCTTTTGATAGTTTATCTGTTGTATTCCTTAGCAAAAAAATGTGACATTTTTCCACACTGTTAGAAAACTGGGGTGTTATATTAGATTGATGAAATACCTAGGAGTGAAAACGGAACTATATTTTTCAGTTCAATAGAGGGAGGATCTCGGTAGTATATTTATGTAACATTTTCAATTCTCTCTCTGATTTGCGTTGCTTTCCTGTTGTTTCATTGTTAATATAGCTACATTGCAAGAGTAAAGAAAAGCTTCGGCTGCTGGGATGGATTCTATAGTTGGGGAGCCATCTCCAATAGACCGAGTGCCATTTAAGCATAAACTCGAAGGGAACTCTGAGCCGCTTGGTTTGAACATTCAACAAGTTCCAATCGAACTGGAATCCTGTCAAGGACCAGCTCCAACCTTAAGGCAAAGTGTGTTTCACATTGAAAACGGAATTAAAACAGCTCCAAATATTGAACTCCAGTTCATTCCAAGTTTTTCTGGAGGATCCACAGTGTACAAAAACAGCCATCAAGAGGAAAATCCAGAATCCAAAAGCCTCTCAGCATTGAGGAATGGCTCTGAAGAAGAGATCTGCTTTTCATTGGGGTTAGGCGAGCCTCAATTGAAGAGACGAAAGAACATAAACTTTAGCAACAAAGAACCAAAAACGAAGTAGGATCGAGTATGTTGACTCATTCTTCTTGGAGGAGCCGTCTCGTTAAGAAATGGCTGCTTCCTTCAATCATCCTAGCTTTAGAACTAGAAATTGAGATTACGAATTGCAATTTTATCCAAATGCTGGATGCTACAATGACATCAATCGGTTCGTGCCTCCTTGATCATTTACTACTACTTTTTCTTTTTGGAAGAATGGTCTAAAATTAGAGGCATATGTGGGTCATACATAATTTACAGAGATTGATAGGGATGTACCATGTTGTTCAATTTTCTTTATTTGTATCCATCCCTATGCAAAAAGTCGTGTACCATAATCACCCCTTGAATGGGAGCTTGGAAAGTAATGCAAGTTGAAAAGAATGTAAAATGTCACTTTTGGAAGCTATTTGGCTTGCTTAGAACACTACAATAAATTATTGATTATACGACCTTTATTTAACAACCGTTTCCTAAAAACCGTCGTGGTAAGGTCAAAAATACGCGACAAGTTATGCCTGTAAAAACGAAGACCATCGTGAGGATGAGGAGAAGATACCACGACGGTTTTCTCGAGAAAACCATCATGGTACTCAATATACCACGACAGTTTCTCGAGAAAACCGTCGTGGTATCTCATATACCACTACGGTTTTCTTGAGATATCTTCCACGATGGTTTTTTGAGAAAACCGTCATGGTAGCTTCCTTAAAACACCCCATCCAATCACGGCATTCAGACACATTTCAAAAACACACTTCACAAATACAAATACAGACCCATCTGAATCAGCCGCTGCCGTGTCTCTTCGCCTCCACACTCCTTAATCTCAGCCCAAATTGTAAGTTTTTTGTAGAAAGTGATAAATAGTTGTTGATTGTGATGTAAAATTAATCCGAAATTGATAAATAGTTGTTGATTTTGTTGTTTATTCCATGAAGTTTGTATTGTGGATCATGGGTATGATTTCTTCGTTTTATAATGAGTATGTGTAACTTGTTTTATGATGGGTGATGTTTTTTTTATGATTAATTAATATATGTAGGTGGGTATATATATAAATTGTGAAATTAATTTCAATTGAATATTTGCTATCAATTATTTTGATTTAGGAATTGCAAAATGGATAAGAAATGGATGTGGGATTTTCGATTGTCTAGAGAGTATGTGAATGGTGTGGAAGAGTTCTTAGATTTTGCCAAAAGTCATGCAAATTGTGATAAAA
>CAMOHE010048265.1:0-19810 GCA_946598075.1 Artocarpus hirsutus
TATCTGGTCTAGTCCTATATAATCTCATTATATAAAGTACCTCCAATCCAATGTCTCTACATTAATAGTCCGGATAATGACTATTTCATTCTAAATGAGATTGGACCACACTTGTAATATTTAATTAAAGATCCCAAACTTTAATTAATTATTACGGACTATTTAGATTATTATCTATAAATTTTATCTCTAAGCATATAATACTTATATGCTAAATTTATAGTCACATAAATAATCATGGAATTTTCTCGATGTTTACAAATGTATTCATAATACATACAAGCAACCAAAATAATAATAAATGCCACTTTATTTATTTATTGTCAAAAAGTACAATGTCACAGCTTTTAGGGCACCAAGCCCAACACTGCCCCCTTCGAGAGCATCGCACAAATGAGCCACCCAAGCCTCAAGGACATTTGCATCCGAGCACAACTAAAAACCACATTTGAAGCCACATCGGAGCATAGCCCACCAAGCCTCGGGACTCCGCCTACACCACTGGTACAACAAGCTCTCGCTAGAGTTTCCTTCATCTTATCACTCTAGCATCCTCCCCTGAGGTCCAGGGTCTGGAAACCAGCCCAAAAGCAGCGCCGAACTCCAGCCCTTTGACTTCCCCTGCTGAAGCGGCGCAAGAAAGAAAAGAAAAACCCTAGGAGAGGGTAGGAAAGAAAGAGTCGGGGTAATTCTCAAAATATATGGATGTATTTAATTTTACTCAAGACAAATATCCGTGTTTACCAATTAAAGTGTTTATCATTCAGGTATAATACCTTATTTGATCTTTAGCTACTTCTAAATTTACCAACACTAGACGTCCATCCATAAGGAGACCCTTCTTTTCTAACTCACCATAATTCTTACTTATAAAGTCAAGCAGCTTTTTGTTTATCTCTAAGGGCTGAGACTGAAGTTTACTCAACACTTTACACATGCCTGTATGATCTATCATCGAGATATTAAGTACAAATATTAGTATTTACCAATCAAAGTGTTTATTATCATCAAAGTTATCATTACTTGAATTAATGAACCCATAAAAATCCGTAATTTTTCAACTAATCATATGTTTTTCTCCACAATTTGGCTTGGAAATTGATGGCCAACGCTATATTACTTTTTCCTCTTTGTATAGAAAATACATAATTGGGGACTTCATGAAGCAAAGATTATGGTATAAATCCTCTTTATTATGGTCGACAGAGCATGATCACTATGCCGGTATTTTAGCTGTACTACTCCTGATTATTAGGAGCATTATAATTTTTACAGTGATATAATTGGATTGGTTACAAAATTGTGAATCGCTTAGGTAATACATAAACTATGGACCTAAATTTTGTTGTAGAGTTTATGGCCGATGGTTAACGTTCGGATTGGCGTATCATCTTTGCCACTGATGAAGATATAATTTGATATGGAGGTAACTGTTTCAAAGTATTAGGATAAATTGAGGGAAATCAATTTTCGAAAAGCCGTGATTACTGATTTTTAAAATGTACCTATACTCTTCGTGTTTTCAACAGAAAGGATTTTAAGTTGCAACAAATAAAATTTGTGAATTGTTTTTGTTTAGCCTTTTTGAAGGGTTGGCTTTCACTGTATTTTTCTTTTGTTTGCTTTGCCCGATTCTTATTTTTTCATTTTATTTTGTTTTGTTTTGTTTATCTGTTTTTTATCTGTTAATAAAGGCGTGTTTGATTTGCTTAGTGAATGTCAACCTAACTGAGATATGCTAAATGCTAAGTTTCTCTAATCTCAGTACCTCTTTCTGTTTGCTTAATTAAAAAAATAATTTGATACATGGGTTAATTCCCCTCATGGAGTCCTTTCCGACAAAGGAATTGTATAAATCACTCAAGGCCTGCTACACTTCACCAGGCTACAATATGTTCTTCTTATTTTGGAGAAGGATTCATGGCAGTAGCTTCAGATGATTCCCTCAAAAGGCAGATTTCTCATTGGAAGAGATTTCTCATTGGCTGCCATTTGCCCCTTAGTTGGCAGTGGAAAATCAATATGACAATATATTTTGAACATGTCGATATTATCTGGAGAAAGTAATTAGCAGGCCTTTGTTTTCTAAATCAAAAGCTGGATACTTATTATGAGCTTAATTTCATCCACTCGGCTTCCAGGACCCAAAAAAAAAAAAAAGAGCATTCTACTTTACAACTTATGGGTTTCTGCATGATTTTAGATCTTTGGGTAACTTGAAAAATCTGTAACAAGAAAAATCTCGACATGTAAATAAGTCTATCTCCTCTAGGTGTAGTTTCCATGATTTGGTCCTGTATGAGAGAGGTAGATTCCTTTAACGATCGTGCTATGAGAATTATTCTATGGAGGAATTAGACACTCTCAGCCATGAATTGCTGGAAGATCTTCAAAGGCACCAAAAAAAGTAGTAGCTTTCTTTTAAGATCGGAGCGAACAGAGACTGCGAATCTAATTGGAATGGCCTCTCTCTTTTAAAAGCTAAATCTCTGCCTTTTATGAAGACAAAATACAGATTGTGTTACGTGAGATCTACTCTTCGTGTAAATCGGAACATAGATACCTTATTAAAAAGTTTTCTATATGAATATTGTCTGGTAACGGTTTTGAAATTCGTAATCCACAAAAACTTAGCTGAACACAAAACATAAAAAAAATCCTAATCTAGCCCATTTGCGATTGATTAGCAATGAATTTGATTTCTCCACACATCATAATCGAAAATACCAGTCCAGTAATGTTCAAATGATGCCCTAGTGTTCTGAATGAAGCGTAGGGTTTATTTTTTCCGTCTGTTGGGGTCTTGGTAGGAAGATATTGTTTTAACCTTATGCAATGTTAGAAGACGTGAAATTCTTCATTCATCAAGCTCACGTGCCTTTATAGTGTTATGTTCTTTTAACAGACTGCAAACATCATGAAAAAATATAAGACGCATCGTAATTGTGTTGGCACACAACTTTATGTTGGAAAATTTGTGGGCAGACACAAGAAATGGAAACTAAAAAATCAGGAAATAAAGGATGGGTTTGTTCATTGAAAAGGAAAGAAAAATTGAAATTACAAAGTTCAAAAGAGTTAATTAATCTTTAAACAGAGATGTCATCATGCAATGATAGGGTTTAACAACAAGCTGAGAAAGGGAATGCAAAACAACCAAAGAACAGAAATTCCACGATGGAACTTCTCATCTAAGATCTACCATAAGCGAGGTGATTGGCCTCCATATAATGTTCCTGTCAAATTTTTTTATTGTTTTAAATAACTCTTCGGACAAAAACAAGAAATTTTTGGACATTTTAATAGCTTTCACCACAACCATAATCTGGCAAAGAAGATGAAGTAATAACTTGCAAAGGAAATTAAAGCTGAAAAAAAAAAAGAAAAAAAGACCTCAACGTTTTCCTATGTTTTTTACACGGATCTCACAGTCTTGCATGAACAGTGAAGAGCAAAATTTAGCCAAGGACAACCCGCCAACAAGACCCAGCTGAAGCATAATATATATATATATATATATATATATATTACTTATTACTCAGCTAATGCCGGCAAGTCATCCTTGGCTGTATTCTCACTCTCCACCTCTCCATGCAAAGACTCTTGGACCATTCGCCAAATAATTAATATAATTATACGTACATTACTAGTATATCTAGAGCCATAATATATATATACCTGTAGATATGTATATGTAGTCACCTATTTCTATGGATTATTCATTTTCTTCACTCATAACTGAATTGCCAAGTTTACAGCCTTTTATAGGGAAATTTAGATAAAGTAGAGGGTAGGTTTATGCAGGTGTAGTTGAAGTTGTTCATATTCTGCTACAATATTCTTTTGACGGACAAAATTAAAAAGACGGGGCAATTTGGGCCTGCTTGATATATTCAAACGAATAAAGCGAGAATGCTGCTGAGCTGGATTGAAATTCTCCTAATGATTTTGTGGTCCAGAATCGAATCATTCTAGATTTAGCTTTACGTGAAAATCGATTACTGTGTTTCATAAAGTCGATTCTGTACAAACATAAATAAAGTGGATTCTCTTTGGTTTTTTTTTCTTTTTTCTTTTTTTGGGCTGACATGAATTCTGTAATGATAAGCTTTGACGAAAATAGAAAGGGGAGATTGTTTGCTTTGATATCTCCGATCATCTTATTTAGTTATCTCTATACTTAGCCAATATTAGAAAGTAAATATATGGGGATCGTGTGTCCTTTTACCTTTAATCCTCCTTCATTTCCATCAAATAATATTATATTACATGAATTAAAATTTTATATAAATGAAAATATTATAACATATTATTTTTTGAACGATAATAGACATAGAAAAGAAAAGAGCCATGCTAACCGAATCTTGTATATGGTATGCAAACTTGCTATCTGGGGGTTAGTGTTGTTTCCCTCGGCATTTTTCCTTTTATTGTATTTTCTACAATTATATCGTGTTGCTTATGTATTTAGTATTTAGGGTTTGGATTTGGTTGACTAGTTTATTTATCGACTATAGTAGCTCTTTGTACTGAGCTTTGGTCGTGCTCAATTTTTGTGTCAAGCAGGTTTTTCCTCATTACTGGGTCTCAACATTTGTGGTTCGTCCTTATGCTTCATATGTTTTTACAAAGAGATCCAATCAAATGTCCAAGTCTAATTCTTGTGTAACAAGAAGTTATTTGCCACTATGTTTGAGAATGTATTCTAATTAGTTTGAAATCAAATTTCACAAAAAAGAAAAGGAACTTGATTGATTATGAGGTTATTATGTTGAGATAATAAAATGGTTTGTAATAAATTGGCAATGTGCACCATCCGTGTACGTATCAGGATCCGATCCCCCCTATAAGTCCATGACATGTTTAGATCCCCCATTTGATTGTCGGTGATGATATGTTGGTCCCTAAAAATCGAATCCGGTGATGGACACATTAAAGGAAACGGAAGAATATATATGAGAGTTGAGACCAGCTTTGAAAAACATTCTATTTAAATTAAACTAATTTTCTCATCAACTATCAAAAGAGTGCAACAAAACATAGGGAGTTGGAATTTATTATTGGAAGATATAGATTGAGATATGAGAAAGCAAAGGAATGTCAGGCCCCGGAGTATGAGAGGTGACGTAGCAGTTTAATTAAGTTAATTAAATAGAAATTTAGTTAAAACATGGGTTAGAGAATTAAGGAATTTATTTATAAAATTGTGAAAATTTTAAAACTTTTTATTTAAAGCGAACAATTATAATGCTCGAACAAATAAGGATAACAAAATAAGCAATATGGAGATAATAAAAATAATAAAAATATAAGGTGAGGCGAGAATGGGTCCCACTGACCCATATCATGTATACATACATAGTACTGATAATATCAAATTACAACCATAGTCCAAAATA
The DNA here is from genome assembly GCA_946598075.1 of Artocarpus hirsutus. NCBI lineage: Eukaryota > Viridiplantae > Streptophyta > Magnoliopsida > Rosales > Moraceae > Artocarpus > Artocarpus hirsutus. The sequence goes on from CAMOHE010048265.1 coordinate 5,400, forward strand.
AAAGAGAAAGTTAAGATTATACATGCCTTGAATTATTTGTATACAACCTACCCAAATCTTCTACTGGTTGCAAATCCGGTCAACAGACTCTTCTTCGATCCTAAGTTGATATCCACCTAGAGGGAAAAGATTTTAAAACAAATAAAATGTGAGCGAAAGGCTCAGTAGGACTATATTTTTAAAGCATTTTAATTTTTAAAGAAATTTCATTATTCAAATAAAGATAGAGAAAATGAACTAGAATAAATAAATAAATAGATGAAAATTTAATAAAAGTCTATCTTACCAAAACAGTTTAATTGGTCGACCAGAAAGAATACCACTTTCTTTTCCTGGGCAAACTGTATGTAAATCACCACCGTAGTGGCCCAGCTAGGTTTCGGGACCTGTTCCCAAGGTTGCGCACTACACGACCCGATCTTTGATATGGCATCATGCCCTAAAATATATATATATATATATACATATCTTTCTATAATTATTAAAATCTCTATTTACAAAATATAGTCATTTACAATCATTATGAGGTTTATTATGAAAACCATCTCAATTCTACTGTTTATAAGAACAGTCAATGAAACCCATTTTCCAGCAATCATTGAAAATATTTTAATGAAAATCCTTTTTAGGCCAAAATCATTTTAAAACTAAGCTACCAAAGAAAGGGTTGAAGTCCTACCTTAATACTAGTGCCAATGTCCCACACCATAATCTCGATCTGTTATACGTTAGCTCCGTGGATAAACGAACAACTCTAAATGTATAGTAACTTAGTTTATCAGCGTCTAACTTGAGATATCCTATGTTACTAAACTATCCCATGGTGTCCTAGTGTGCCATTTGGGTTTATAAGATTATACTATGTTGTTAAAATTTAAATCAGGATTCAAAAGGGTGAATACGGGTAAAAAATAACAAAATTTCACCATGCTTGGTTGGCCTGCCAGTCCCCTGGTTTAGCCAGGCGAACTGTATAGTTCGGCCTGTCGAAAAACTTGGCCCGGTCGGTCAAACCTTTCTAGTTTTGGCTTGCCAGACGGATGAATCTGGCCTGTCGTTGAATCCAGCCTGCCAAACACGAAGTTTGGCCTACCAATCTGAAAAAACTCTAGAATTTTCCAAGCATGGGATTTTACCTCTAGAACCCAAATCTCAAATTTCAACCTGTTTTCTCAAATCCCAAGCATGAATAATGATCATAGTTGATAGAAAAACATTGTAGATTACTTTTTAAAGCATTAAAACAAAGTTTAAACAAAATTTTGGAAAAATCCAAAAATAGAAAAAAATGGAGAAAAATGAAAAATCTTGATTTAAATCCATTTTTGATCAAACAAAGTTTTTATCCTAGTTATTCTAAGTTCCTCTAACCTAGATTGAAGGTTTTCTAAGCTTAGGAAAGCTTAAAGTTCAAAATACCAAGAAATTTAAAAAAATTAGTAAAATTTAGAAATTTCAAAACTAACCTTGAATCAAAGCTTTAAATCATAGTTGTAGTTGCTAAATCTCATTCCCAAGCCTCCAATCTGCTAGACTCGAGCTTGGGTGTGACTTTTGGTTCAAAATTTTGAAAGAAATTGAGAGAGGAAGAGGGAGACAGTAAGAGGGAAGGAGAGAGAGGGAGAGAGTGTGGAAGAGAGGAGAGAGAGAGATGAATGAAAGAGAGAGGGAGAGAGAGCTATAAATAGAGAGAGACGTGGGCAATTTCATTATGCAGAAACCGTGTGCTGCCCAGGTTTTATAAAACAGACATTTTGACAAATTGTTTTATTTCAAAATTCAAAATGATAAATAAAAATAATTTATAGTAATTAAAATAAAAAACAACATTAATTTAGAAATTCCACAAAATGTTCAAATTAAGTTTAAAATATTCATTATGGCACACTAATCTACCATTTAACATTCTAATAACGCTGAATCAATTTTGGGACGTTACAACTCTCCACCCGTAAAAAAAATTTCGCCCTCTAAATTTACAAATTGATTCAAAAACAAAACAAATATGGATACAACTCTCGCATACTCGACTCTGATTCCCAAGTGGCTTCAGCAACCCCGTGATGCTGCCACATGACCTTAACTAATGGAATCTTATGACGGCGCAAGCTAATCACTTTACGGTCGATGATCTGGATCAACACTTCTTCATACTTCGTGTCTTCTTAAATCTATACATCTTGGAATGAAACGATCTTATCCTGCTCAGATGGACACTTCTGAAGCATTGACATGTGGAATACGTCGTCAATATGCGAAAGTTCTAAAGGGTGGTTGAGTCAATAAGCAACCACACCTATGCATTGAGTAATTTTGAATGGTCCAACATATCTTGGCATGAGTTTTCCACTCACTCTGAATCACGTGATGCCTTTGCGAGGTGATACCTTGAAGAGAACAAAGTCTCCAACCTCGAATTCCAAGGGTCAACGTCTTCTATTCGCGTAACTCTTCTGTCAACTTTGAGCTATTTTTAATCGACCCCAAATCACAGTAACCTTCTCATTACTATCACAAATCTCATCTGGCCCAAGGATAACTCTATTTTTTGGTTCAGCCCAACACACCGGTGACTGACACGGTCATCCATATAGTGCTTCGAATGGTGCCATACCAATACTCGATTGATAGCTATTGTTGTACGCAAACTCCGCCAAATGCAAGTACTTCTTCTAGTTCTTGTCGAAGTCTAATGCACAAGCACGCAACATGTCTTTGAGAATCTGAATAACCCGCTCAGATTGTCCATCCATCTGAGGATGAAATGCCATGTTGAATTTCAAATCTGTACCCAAGGCCTCTTGAAAGCTTCTCTAGTACTTGGCATTAAACCTAGTGTCTCTATCTGATATGATGGACAAAGGAACTCCGTGCAACCGCACTATGTTTTGCAGATACAATTCCCTAAGAATACTCCTCGAACATGTCGATCTAAATAGAATGAAATGAGCTAACTTCGTTAACCTGTCGACCACGACCCAAATCGCATCATGTCTTTGCTTCGTCCTCGGCAATCCGATAAGAAAATCCATCATGATATGTTCCCATTTTCACCCTAGAATAGGAAGTGGCTGGAGCTAACCTGCTGGCTTCTGATGCTCAACTTTTACCTGAAGACAAGTCACACACTTGGCCACGTATTCCCGAACATCTTTCTTCATACCTCTCCACCAATATTGCCTTTTTAGATCACGATACATCTTTATGCTCCCTAGATGAATGGCGAACTAAGACTTGTGAACTTCGTCCATAACAGCCGTCGTTACTTTCGCGATTGCTGGAACTGCTAGACGCTCCCTGAAGTACAATGATTCATCTGCATGTATCCTCTATTCTTCAAACTGCTCTCCGTTCTAAATTTACATCCAGATTACCTGAAGATGCTGGTCTCGCCATTGATTCTGCTTCACCATCTTAACAAGAGTTAGGGTCATCTCCATGTGATATACCAAAACGCGATCATAGTCTTCATAATATTGTAGCTCGAACTCACTTACTGTTGCATCTCTTTGCCAATCTTCAAGAGCCAATCATGCGAGTATCCCTGAAGACTTCCGACTGAGCGCATCCGCGACTACATTAGCTTTCCCAGGATGGTACTGCAGTGCGAAATTATATTCCTCCATGTATTCCATCCACCTTTGCTGCCTTAAGTTTAAATCTCTTTGAGTGAACAAATACTTCAAACTTTTGTGATTGAAGAAAACCTGAAATGTCGCCCCATACAGATAACATCTATAGATTTTCAGTGCATATATCATTGCTGCGAGCTCTAAGTTGTGAGTAGGATAATTTTGCTCATGAGGTCATAATTGTCTCAATTCATACGTTACCACGGGTTCGTGTTACATCAATACACACCCAAGTCCACGGCCTGATGCATCTGTGTAAACCTCATATGGCTCATCACTATTAGGGATAATCAATACTGGGGTTAAGGTCAACCGATTCTTTAGTTCTTGAAAAGCGAGCTCACATTCCTCGTTCCACTCGAACTAACATTCTTCTTGATCAATCTTGTCAATGGTGCTGCTATCTTCGAGAAGTCTTTCACAAATTTCCTGTAATACCCTGCAAGTCCCAAGAAGCAATGAATTTCTATCACATTCCTCCGTCGTTCCCACTCCACTATGGCTTCTACCTTAGATGAATCCACTAAGATACCATGCTTGGAGATGACATGACCCAGAAATTTGATCTCTGTCAACCAGAACTCACACTTTTCCTTTTTGGCATACAACTGATGCTCCTATAGAGTCGAAAGCACGATTCTAAGATGCTACTCATGCTCCCCCCAAGTCTTAGAATAAACCAAGGTGTCATCAATGAACACGATCACAAATTGATCCACATAGGGCCTGAATATCCTGTTCATCAAGTCCATGAAGGCTGCTGGAGCATTTACCAATCCAAACGGCATCACCAAGAACTCAAAGTGTCTATACCGGGTCCTGAAAGCTGCCTTGGGAATGTCTTCTTCCTTAATCCTGAGTTGATGGTATCCCAATCGCAAATCTATCTTTGAGAAATACCATGAGCCTCCCAACTGATCAAACAACTCATCGATCTTGGGCAAAGGATACTTATTCTTCACCGTGAACCGATTCAGCTGTCGATAATCTATGCATAACCTAAGGGTTCCATCATGTTTCTTTCAGAACAGAATTGGTGCGCCCTATAGTGATGTACTATTTTGGATGTATCCCTTATCAGTAAGCTCCTGAAGCTGCTTTCTGAGTTCTTTCATCTCTGTGGCGCCATCCGATAAGGTACTATCGAGATCGGTGCTGTTCTTGGAAGCAATTCAATACAAAATTTGATCTCTCGATGTGGTGGTAATCTTGGCAACTTGTCAGGGAAGACATCTTCGAATTCATCTACCACTAGGATTACTGCATTTCTTCTCAAGGCAGACTCTCCTTCTAGGTTCTTGAGGAAGACATAGCAAGCTGCGTTCTTTTGCCCTCCGAGACACGTCCTTACGAGACACTCACTCATAAGCCGATCACCACCACCCTGGTAGGTGATCGTTGTCTACTTATTAGATACTAAGATCACTTTCTTAAATTGGCAATCTACAACTACATTATATCTAGACAACTAGTGCATTCCTAAGATTACATCATATGATCTTATGGGGATTACAATCAAATCACTTTTCAAAATCTCATCCCCAATCTTTATTTTACAAGCTTCACAAATACTATTCACACACACCCATCCCAAGGGTGAAGCTATAACTAAGGGTTCATCAAACTCTTCTATCTCTAATCCCAAGGCACGTATAAAAGAGCTTGAAATGAGAGAATAAGTGGCACCAGTGTCGAATAATACGTGTGCTAAGGACTAGAAAACCATAATCGTACCATCAATAACCGTGTTACTAGTTTGGCATCTGAACTCCCTGATGTCATCGTATGAACTTGTGCTAGAGCTTTCCCTTTGCCTCTACCAACACTATTAGATCCTTGGTTAGTTAGCCGATACTGCTGCAATGAAGGTGACTGTACACTGGCTGTACTTGGCGCTTGATACTGAAGGACGTTATGCTAAAATTTCTGTGGTTGGTGTCCTTGTGCTGAATGTGGCAGTTGCTGAGGAGAGAACTGATGGAACTGAAGCTGAGGGTACTACTGAGGCTGAGGTAAAGTTTGAGGCTGAGGCTGACGACTAGCTCCTTCTCCGGTCTAAAGTCCTAGGCGAGCACTCCTGATCGGGCAATTCCTCTTAATATGTCGCAGTTGCTGACAATAATGGCAATGAAAGCTGTAGGGGTTGCTGCGCCCACTGCTAGATGAACTGCTACTGCCGCTGTTCATGCCACCCTATTTGTTCTTTCTTGGAGTCGGTTGACTATTGATGCTCCTTCTACCACTCGTCTGTGGTCCTCCTAATCTCTTGGCTTAATTCTCACAATACTACACATAATCATTTTCCACTGATATTGCTGATGACCAAAGTTCCTGAGTCGCAAGGTAACCACTTGTCGTTGGATAGGGGCTTTGAGTCCTTCCTAAAACTTAATGCACTTCTCATGTTTCGATTCCACTACAGAGGGAGCAAACGTAGCCAATTCATTAAACTTCACGTCGTACTCCCAAACTAACATATCACCCTGTTGTAACCTATAAAATTCTACTGCCATTTGGTCCCTGTATCCCTGCGAAAAGTATCGATTGTAAAACAGTTACTTAAACTTGTCCCAACTGATGTTACCATTATTTTCTAGACTTTTAGCCTGTTTCCACCAGGTATTGGCACCACCTTCAAACGTATATGTCGTAAATTCCATGCGATACTCCGCTGGCACACCAAGTGTATCCAAGTGTTTCACGATCGAATCCAGCCAATATTCTACAACTTACGGGTCCCCAGTTTCGTCAAAAGTCAGTAAAGATGGACGTTCGAATTCCTTAAAGTATGAATGTCGGCAACTAGCCTCAGAATCATCCAGTCTTGCCCTTGCTGCCATCTACTGGAATGCAACAAACATGGCCCTCATCATGCCCTCATCATTTCCAAACTCAGCGTCAGCTGTTGAACGACATCTGGGTGCCATTCTCTCACTTCTGAAAACAAAATTTGGACTGTTAGTGGTATTTCATTGCCATACCTATGTGTGCATAATTCCCAAGGTTCATAACTTTGAGCTCTGATACATTCTATTATGTCTCAAAGTACGGTAGGTGATGTGGTAGTTTAATTAAGTTAATTAAATAGAAATTTAGTTAAAACATGGGTTTAAGAATTAAAGAATTTATTTCTAAAAATGTGAAAATTTTAAAACCTTTTATTTAAAGCAAACAATTATAATACTCAAACAAATAAGGATAACAAAATAAGCAATATGGAGATAATAAAAATAATAAAAATATAAGGTGAGGCGAGAATGGGTCCCACTGACCCATATCTTGCGCACACACATAGTACTGACAATATCAAATAACCACCACAGTCCAAAATAAAAGAGAAAGTTAAGATTGTACATGCCTTGAATTATTTGTACTACAACCTACCCAAATCTTCTACTAGTTGCAAGTCCGGTCAACGAACTCTTCTCCGATCCTAAGCTGATATCTACCTAGAGGAAAAAGATTTTAAAACAAATAAAATTTAAGCGAAAGGCTCAGTAGGACTATATTTTTAAAATATTTTAATTTTTAAAGAAATTTCATTATTCAAATAAAGATAGAGAAAACGAATTAGAATAAATAAATAAATAGATGAAAATTTAATAAAAGTCTATCTTACCAAAACAGTTTAATTGGTCGACTAGAAAGAATACTATTTTCTTTTCCTAGGCAACCATATGTAAATCACCACCGTAGTGGCCCAGCTAGGTTTCAGGACCTGCCCCTAAGGTCGCGCACTACACGACCCAATCTCTAATACGACATCATGCCCTAATATATATATATATATAAATATGTTTCTATAATTATTAAAATCTCTATTTACCGAATATAGTCATTTACAATCATTATGAGATTTATTATGAAAACCATCTCAATTCTACTGTTTATAAGAATAGACAATGAAACCCATTTTCCAACAATCATTGAAAATATTTAATGAAAATCTTTTTTAGGCCAAAATCATTTTAAAACTAGGCTACCAAGGAAAGGGTTGAAGTCCTACCTCAATACTTGTGTCGGTGTCTCACACCATAATCTCGGTCCACTATATGTTAGCTCCGCAGATAAACGAACAACCCTAAATGTATAGTAACTTCGTTTATCAGCGTTTAACTTGAGATATCCTATGTTATTAAACTATCTCATGGTGTCCTAGTGTGCCATTTAGGTTTATAAGATTACACTATGTTGTTAAAATCCAAATCAGGATTCCGAACGGTGAATATAGGTGAAAAATAACAAAATCTCACCATACTCGGTCGCCTTGCTGGTCCCCTGGTTTGGCCAGCCGAACTGTACAGTTTGGCCTGCCAAAAAAGCAGATCCGGCCAGCCAAACTTTTCCAGGTTCGGCCTGCCGAACATGAAGTTCCGCTTGCTGATCTAGAAAAATTCTAGAATTTTTCGGGCACAAGATTTTACCTCCCAAACCCAAATCTCAAATTTCAACCTGTTTTTTCAAATCCTAGGCATGAATAATGATCATAGTTGATAGAAAAAACATAGTAGATTACTTTTTAATGCATTAAAACAAAGTTTAAACAAAATTTTGAAAAAATCCAAAAATAGAGAAAAATGGAGAAAAATGAAAAATCTTGATTTAAATTTGTTTTTGATCAAACAAAGTTTATATTCTAGTTATTCTAAGTTCCTGTAACCTAGATTGAAGGTTTTCGAAGCTTAGGAAAGCTTAAATTTCAAAATACCAAGAAATTTGAAAATTTTGAAAATTTCAAAACTAACCTCGAATCAAAGCTTTAAATCGTAGTTTTAGTTGCTAAATCTTGTTCCCGAGCCTCCAATCCGCTAGACCCGAGCTTGGGTGTGATTTTTGATTCAAAATTTTGAAAGAAATTGAGAGAGGAAGAGGGAGACCATGAAAGGGAAGGAGAGAGAGGGAGAGAGCATGGAAGAGAGGAGAGAGAGAGATGAGTGAATGAGAGAGGGAGAGAGAGGTATAAATAGAGAGAGACGTGGGTGGTTTCATTGTACAAAAAATGTGTGCCACCCACGGTTTTATAAAACAAACATTTTGACAAATTGTTTTATTTCAAAATTCAAAATGATAAATAAAAATAATTTATAGCAATTAAAATCATCAAAAAAAAAATCAAAAACAACATTAATTTAGAAATTCCACAAAATGTTCAAATTAAGTTTAAAATATTCATTATGGCACACTAATCCACCATTTAACATTCTAAAAACACTTAATCAATTTCAGGACGTTACAAAGAAGCAAAAGACACTGGTTCATGGAAATTACTGTGGAATTGATATTGAAAGGTGGAGATTCTCAAATGAAATATGCACCTATTTGAGTAGATCATTTTAAAAGAATGTGCATGAGAATAAATTCACAGGATTTGAGAGTATAAGGTCGTTTCTTAGGCTTTGCTTCAGTACTTGATCATAGTTTTGCAAAATTAGAAGAATAACTTTTTTGAAATGTTTAATTTGTAATGTATTGATTTGTTGTTTATCATGGATTAACTCAGTGGTTTTTCACTATTAACTTTAGTTAAGTAATTTGCCTAAAAAAAGTTCATTGTTATAAAATAAAGCAAAGCATAACAAAGACTAAAGAGAACAATAGAGAAAGACAAGAAAAAATTGGAGACAAAACAAATTTTTATACTTTCACTTGTGAAGAATGAATCCATACAAGCTTAGTACAACTTCTATTTATAGGCCAAGTCATCGTACTAGAGGTAATGGTAATAGACATAACTTATATATGTTTCATATACAATTAAAGGAGACATAATGAACAATATTAAGAGGGATTTAATGAGGTGATAATGTGGTCTAAATGTGAATTATAAATTTGAAATAAAATGCTTGCTTGTAACTCATGGAATACCAAGAGGTGGCATCCACACATACTTGATTCACAACACTCCCCCTTGGATGTCCACCATACAAAGAATATGCCTCATTAAAAACCTTACCAAGAAAAAACCCAATGGGAAAAAATCTTAATGAAGGAAAAAAGAGTACATAATTCTTGTATGTTCTGCATTTAGGATTGCCTCATTAAAAACCTTGCCAGGAAAACCCAATGGGACAAAAACCTAGGCTAAGGGAAAAAGAGTACAATATGCAGTGTCTCCCCTTCATATCAACATGTCTTTTTAAAAGATCTCTAAGTTGACGCATACCAATTTTGTGTACCAACTTCTCAAATGTTGTTGTAGGAAGTGCCTTTGTAAACAAATCTGCCAAGTTTTCACTAGAGTGAATTTGATGTACGTCAATCTCTCCTTTCTTTTGAAACTTATGTGTGAAAAAGAATTTTGGTGAAATGTGTTTTGTTCTGTCTCCTTTTATGTAACCCTCTTTAAGTTAAGCAATACAGGCTACATTATCTTCGTACAACACAGTTGGACTTTCTTTGTTGAATGAAAGATTACATGTTTCTCTTATATTGTAACGCCCGCCTAATTTTATGTAACGGATTATGTTATGATAAATATCAATGTTAAGTGTTATAATTATGATATGTGTTATGATATATGATAAATGGTGCTAACCATTTTATTCTAAGTGTTATGGCAGGTGACGCTCACGTGGAATTGATGTGCTCAAATGTTTATGTCATTAATGTTATATGTTTAATTATATTTTTATTGATAATTTAATGATAAGAATGATTTTTGCATTTAAGGACATATCGGCAAGCCAGACCATTCAGTTCGACAGGCCAAAATGATTTCCTCAAAACGGCAAGCCGATGGTGTGTCATCAGCAGGCCGGACTTTAGAGATCGGCAGGCCGAAAATAGAGATCGGTAGGCCGATGACAGCTAACAAGCAGTCAGCAGAAATTTCACAAAAATTGTGATAAGGTTGAATTTGTGATAAGGATGATTTATTCTGAATAAATAACATAATTATGGAATAATTTATTTAATTTTGGTAAAGAAACAATTGACTTTTGATTGATTTGAATTAATGGATAAGTTTTCCCGTTTTACAAAGGTAAAATATGGTAATCGTTACAAAATTGATGACCTTCCTTTATTGCTTCCCACTCTTCATGCATATGAGCCCGTTTTAGTCAGAAAATTTTTGAAACATCTCTCATTCCTTTTTACGTTACTTTCATTTTCACATTAACACGCACTCTCTCTCTTATTCTCTCTTCTTATTCATCCTCTCAAATTTTTCCTCTGTTATTATTATTCAAAATATTAAAATTTCTTTGGACTATTTCGAAGGAGATTAAGGAAGAATTCGTTTTAAGGTAAGAGTTTATTTTTTTTTCAGCATTTTTGAAATTTTTCTTTCTTTAAACCGACTGCCATATCTCCATCTATGAACTTTGTTTTGCTCTGAATTTTTAGTACGTTAATTATGCATTGTTTTGTGATTCTCCTCCAAATTTCATGATAATTCAAATTTTCTATAAAAAGTTATGAATTTTCTTCTCTCCACCACTCACAGTAAATTGTTGCTGATCAATTTTGTTGCACATATGTATGGTTGTTGTTTTTGTTGCAAATGAATGTTGTTTTGCACGAAATTTGGTGGACATGTTTATATATATGTTAAGTAAAAGACTGGAAAATATGGTGATGATTTGATTAATATATTAAGAGTTATAGAGACTTTATGAATGCTAGGTATTTAAATTGTTATTACAGTAAATTTGTTGAACTTTTATTGTATAATATTTTTGTATGATTATATGATTTTATATGGTGATGAGAAATTGTGGAGACATTGTATATATGTGAATATGATGTCATAATGAATTTTGAGGTCTAAGTAAATTTATTTTAATTGTTTGGGAATTATTATTGCATATAATTCACTGTCCAAAATTGTTTATGGCTATGTTTGGTCTTTGCCTTCCAATGCATGGTTTGACGTGTTAGGAATTTATTTAAGGGTGATTTTTGAATATGTTATAATTCTGTGAGTGTATTACATGTGAGAATTTTTGTGGATTTTTCTATAATATGAAATTGTAAAAATTAGACCTGAGATAAATAGTGTTCACTGCCTAACTAATGATGGCAGATTTCATGTAGAATGTTATGTGATTTATTTAAATTATTAAATGAGATTTTTATGATTAAAGAAAAATCATGGTGATAGGTATACATGTTTTGTATGTCTCTGCCAATTTTTGATTTTCAAATTTTATGTAAGTGTTAAATTATTAGTTTTTAATTACATGGAGGTTAGAAATATGCATGTGTTGAAAATGTTGTTTCAATGTTTTATGGTGAATGAAAAATGTATGCATGTATGATGTTTTTATGAAATGGTTATTATGGATGTTATGTTATGGTAATTAATTCATTAAAATAAATGTTAATTACCATTTTATAAATGTATGACATGAACACCTTGAGAAGTGAGCACATCAAGACCGCGGCATTGTCACTTACAAAAGTAAGGTTAAGTAAGCTCATTGAGGTAAGTATATTCTCACCTGCAACATGATATGTTTATGAAAAGTATGAGTTTTATGAAAAGTTTGGAATCCATTTTTATGATAGTTTTATGATGATTTCTCATGATGATTTTTCATGAAGTTTAAAGCATGAAAGTTTAAGCACGTTTTCATGATAATGTTTTTCAAAGTATGAAAGTATAAGTATTTATATATGCATCACCTAAATAAGTATTGCACACCCAATGAAATGTTAGGTTATGTTATGTTATGTGTCATGTTTGGTTTGGGATTAGCTACCCCTCTCCTCTCATGACGGCGCGCCTATGATGATGATGTTATCGTGCAACACTTGGGCCCTTAAGATAAAATGGATAAGTTTTAATATGGTTGATGTAATGAAAGATATGTTCCTATGAAAATGTGCATAGTACACTATTATGATGATGATAATGATGAAGTTGATGATGTTCATGAAATGTTTTTAAGTTGTGAGAATTATAATGTACTTACTAAGCATTAGCTTATTCAAGTTTTATATCATGTTGCAGATAAGGGTAAGAAAGTTATGGAATAGGCGGAGGACACTGACAGGCGTGTGAGCTAAGGAAGATGATTTGTAAATGGAAGAACGTCAAGGAAAGAGATTTTTAAAGAAATAATTTATGATTTTCGATTTGAGTATGTTTATAATTTAAGGATAAGTTTTATAGATTTTGTGAATGTTTGTTTAATATATTTTTATAAATTTTCTTCCGCATTTGAAGCTTTAAAACTTATTTTTTTAAATCAAATTTTTCTTTTGTTCGGCCTACCGACCATACTGGTCGAACTGCCGAATAATTTTGATCTACCTGCCGGCTGTCATGTATCGGCCTGCCAATCTTGTTGATTTTTAAAACCCTATTTTGCAAAGCCTCGGACGGCCTGCCGTTGGGTGACCTCCAGCTTGCCGATTAAGTTCAGCCTGCCCAAATTAAAAGTTCGGCCTGCCAGCCGAACTGTGTTCAAAGAATTTTATTTTTGTTTTCAAAGGTTAATTTAATTTTCAATGATATTAGCAAACTATTTATATAATGTCTTTGAAAAAGCAAACTGCTATAAATAAGTAATATAACTTCTTGAGAATTGTAAAAAAAAAATAATAAAAAAAAATAATAATAAAAATAATAATAATAATAATGTAAGTACGGATCCTGGAAATGCTTTTCCAAACTATGATTTCAAATGCATGTTATTAATTACAATAGTTTGCTCCAATTAATGTTTTAAAGAATGAATATAACGACATCTGTGACATCCAGAAAGGGGGCGTTACATATATGTTGCACCACGGATCTTAACCATACACATTCTCAACTTGCCTCATGAATCGCCAATATCTCAGCATGATTCGAAGATGTGGCAGTTAGGGTTTGTTTTGTCGAACGCCACGATATAGCTGTACCACCATATGTAAACAAATAACCTATTTGTGATCGTGCTTTATGTGGATCAGACAAATATCTTGCATCTGCATATCCAATCAATTCCGACTTGGAATCCTGTGCATAATACAGACCCATATCTGTTGTACCACAAAGATAACGAAGTATTTGTTTGACACCATTCCAATGTCTTCGAGTTAGTGAAGAGCTATATCTTGCTAGTAAGCTAACAGAGAATGATATGTCAGGTCTTGTGCAGTTAGCAAGATAAATTAGTGCACCAATAGCACTAAGATATGGTACTTTTGGACCCAGAATTTCTTCATCACTATCTCGAGGATGAAAAGGATCCTTTTTCACATCAAGGGATCATACAACCATAGGAGAACTCATTGGATGGGATTTATCCATATTAAAATGCTTTAATACCTTTTCAATATATGTTGACTAATGAACAAAAATCCCTTTCGATAAATGCTCAATCTGCAAGCCGAGACAAAATTTTGTTTTTCCTAAGTCCTTCATTTCAAATTCATTTTTCAAATATGTTATCGTATCTGTAAGCTCTTCATAAGTCCCAATGATATTTAGATCGTCAACATAAACTGCAATAATAGCAAATCCAGACTTAAACCTTTTAATAAAAACACATGGACAAATTGGATTGTTAATATATCCTTCTTTCAAAAGATATTCACTAAGACGATTATATCATATACGTCCAGATTGCTTTAATCCATACAAAGATCTTTGTAATTTAATTGAATACATTTCCCGGGGTTTTGAATTGCATGTTTCAGGCATTTTTAAGCCTTTAGGGACTTTCATATAAATATCACTATCAAGTGACCCATACAGATAGGCCGTTACAACATCCATTAGACGCATGTGAAGTCCTTCTGAAACTGCCAGGCTAATAAAAAATCTAAATGTAATTGCATCCACCA
>CAMOHE010048266.1:0-59094 GCA_946598075.1 Artocarpus hirsutus
TATATATATATATATATATGTATGTATATATAGGAAAATAACTACTTCCAACAAACTAGCAGTGCATATATCCTGTCTTAGGAATATGTGAGCTTATATTATCTAATTGAGAGTATCTTATGTATATGTGAGCTTATATTATCTAATTGAGAGGATCTTATGTTGTTAGACATTTAGAACTGGCCCATTTGTATGGAGTCTACTTGCTGCCACTACTATAAATGTTTACGATGAAAATTATCGCACTAAATATTGATCTCTGTTTCGCTAGTTTTCAAGATTAACATAGTTTCTCCACGACCCTGAGAAGATTAAATTTTGGAATTTAGATTGTTTTGACAAAAACTTAGTGCCTAAATTGTAGAGATACTCAATGAAGGGGGCATGCTAGATTATTTGGTTCTGTGAAATCAAATTTTCGTTTCATAGGAAGGGACTTTAGAAGCCGAGCTAATTGTTTAGGCCTATGTTACAGGATCCAGATTGCATCATATAGGATTGGAAAGAATTATGATGAATATATTTGTTTTGTATTTGATAAGATGTTAAATTAGACGCTTAGAAAAGTAAACAAATGTTTGGTATATTATTAGACTGGACTAATTTAAGATAACTATTAAATTTTAAAATTATAATGATAAATTAAAATAAACTATGTTACTATTTTATGTTAATAGCAAAATGTGGAAGAATTGAAATTAGTTAAAAAAGTTAGAAAATTAAATGTGTCTAATAGTTAATTTTAAAGATTAAAAACAATATTTTTTTTTAAATGTAAAAGAAAATGTCTCAAAACTGCATGGATCTCGACGGGGTGTGCATGCTGGGGGGGAAGGGAGATAATAATGACGGAGTAGGGCAAGGTACCACTGCAGATCTCTGGCATGCAACGCTGCAAACACTGAGCCAAATGTTGGGGGGAGAGGGAGTGTCAAGTGATTGAGACATGAGGGATGGAGTGGTGATTGGAGGTCTAGGATGAAGGGTGCAAATGATGAAGATTTGGTGGGATGAGTTATGAGGGTGATGAAACTAGAGGATGAGGGGCATGAACAACGAAGATCATGGGCTTCTTTGGGCGTGATGGAGATCCGGTCGGGGAAGGGTAAGATATGAGTGACTATGAGTTCCAAGGTTGGGATGACATCTTTTCATTTGTACATTGGAGGGGAAACAAAGCTTCGATTTTATGGGATAGGGGTGACAACTGGATATGATAGGATATTATTAGAAGGATCATATGAAAGGGAATAGGAATGATGAAACCACACTTATGTTCGGTAGGAGGGGGAGAAGAGTGGAAAGAAGAGGCTTGAAGAGTTAATTATCCTTTAGTTTGTTCGATAGGTTGAGGGAAAATAGATGAGGAATTAATTCTAAGCTCCTTGAGATCTCAAAATACCATTTGATCTATGATGGACTACTTAGAAAAACGATCATTGATTGCTACTTATTACCACCTTCTAACAGTAAATACAACGTCTTCACCTTAAAAATCACAAAAATTAACAAGAACATAAGTAGTTGATATATGGTAACTTTATAAACAAAGGTTAATCCTTTTTCTTTCGTTCTATAGGTACCAGACAAAGGGAGGACCACCATTCTCTCTTTCTTCCTGTTATATCTAGCAAAAGTTTTTTAGTCCTTTCCCTTCCATCCTTCCCTTCTCCCCTACATCCTCTCAACATAAAGGAATGCAATGAGAAATGTAATGAGTGTGTAAAGGATTGCAACGAGAATGTAATGAGATTAGAGAATAAAATAATAAGAATGAGAATCATAATTCTCTTTCTATTGTTTACTTGCCTATATTAAATGATATAATGGAAAACAACCAATTCTTTATTTAGTATTTGCTAAATTTAAGAACGTTAATTATTAACAATGTAATTACTGAAATATTCTATTGCATAATTAACTATTCATTGAATTATAACATATGAGTTTTAAGGGTATTTAAGAAAATTTAGCATTTATTCCCTTCAACGGTGAATTAATACACTAATCGAGATACAAAGATTGATCTTTCTTTTCCTAATTCTCTACATTGTTTTTGGGTCTAATTAAACTCTCATTGTTGAATGTAAGTAAAAAATGATTAGATTGAAACAGAATTGCTCCTAATTAACCTTTTTCCTTTCATGCAAAATAAATGCGCCCTTAAAGTAATCTTTATGTTATAAGTTTTTTTGCTATTCCTACACAAGTGAGAGAACTTTTCTCTTTAGAGCAATTGGCAAAGCGGGAAGAGTGGAAGGAGAGAGGGGCGAGGAGATTAGTGAAACGATTTTGAATTATATATGCTCATTATCAGGAATACATATATATATATATATAAACACATATGGGATCTCAAATGTGCATGGTCTCTGTACTGAGAGTAATTTGTCATGTGTTTTTGAAATTCATTGAAAACTCTGCACTAAGCTGATGCATTGAATGATTTGTCAAAAAAAAAAGAGCACTTTAAATTCCTCACCTTTTCTGATGAAGGAAATTCAAGTGTAGCACATAAGCTGACTACTTATTCTGGTCTAACCATTCATGATGGTCAACTTCTCTTGATTTTTACCTTGTTTCCACGACAGGAAATCTGAAGGCTTGCACATTCTGCAGATTCAAAATTTTAAGATGATTTTCAAGGTTAATTTTTTTTTTTTTTTTATTGGGGCTAACTTTCCCTCACAGTTTTACTCAATGCTTTAGTGATCTTATATATATTTCTAGTATGTGTTGTAATCTAGTATGAAATATTGCTAGTGATCTTTTGTTTTTTTTTTTTAAAGGGGGTTGCTGATGCTAATTGTTTAGTCTTTACATTTATCAGAAAAAAAAAAAAAAAAAAAAAACTCTGGAGTAATGAGAAAAACTTACTAGTGCCTTGTGTTCTTGAGTAGTTTTTGTGCGAGTGAATCTTCTATCGGATCTGTTAGTAGTTCTTGAGTTAATGCACAGCTAATATATGTTAAACCGCCGTTTGTTTTCTCTATATAGTTTAACCTAGATTCTCGATGTTAGTAAGCTAATCATAGTAATAGAAACAAGTCTGGTAAGAGTTACATAATTGATATCAGAGAAGCCTAACATATCCCAACTAGAAAAACGACACTCTTCCAAAAAGAAAAAAAAAAGGATTGGCATCCTTTAACAAACTTTACCATTGATTATAAATGAGGGTATGAAGATTAGTACGTGGGTTTGCAAAACAAAATTCTACCATTAATAATTAAAACATAAATAATACTAATATTTTGAAAGCAAAGAGCTAGTATAAAGATAAGATGATAATAGTTAAGATGAGTACACAACCTGTTATTAATGATCTTAAATATGTAAGATTTTGGTGAAGGTGTTTTTCTTTCTTTTGTTAAACGTAAACAACGAAAGAGGATAATTAATACCAAAGCAAGATAGTAAATCTTGATTCTATCAAACCACAATAAGAAAAACTACATTTAACGACATATTATTTACGACATATAGTTTTTCAATGTCATTAAAAAATACATACAACGACATCTCCAACAAAGATGTTATTAATGACATTTAAAACAATAATTAACGACATTTATATAAATGCTGTATTAAAGCTTTTCTTTTAACAATAATAGTTTAGTGTTATTAAATTATTTAATGACAAGTAGGAGATGTAGTCAAAGCCTTAGAGATTCTAGGACACTCCTTACAAACGACATTTTGACCAATATGGTCTATAAGGGGTGTCGTAGAATCTTGAAGACTTTGATGACATATCCTACTTGTCGTTAAACAATTTAAAGATACTAAACTATTGTCGTTTAAAGGAGATCTTTAATACGATATCTATATAGATGTCGTTAATTATTGTTTCAAATGTTATTAACGACATGTTTGTTGGAGATGTCGTTGTATGTACTTTTCAATAACATTCAAAAACCACATGTCGTAAATAATATGTCGTTAAATGTAGTTTTTCTTAGAGTGAACCTTCCACAAAGAGTATTCTATCTATGTTATTTGACAAATCTATAACTAGACATAAGACGATCCCGCTACATCCACACCAATAAGAGAACAACTGAAGGCCGTTCGATCAGTCTCCATCCTGCAATATATTTCGCAGCGCATCGTAGAATGAGTCATCATAATTACTCATCATAGGATCATCATCAAATACTTGCATAAGATCATGATCACAATGCTGTCCTTGCATGTAATTAATTCCGCTTCCTGATTCTTCTGTACCATCCTTGGACGTCCCGGCCTCCTTTTCATTCCTTTTTTTGCTCATCCGAGAACCTCTCCCCTTCCCTTTATCGTCGTTGTTCTTTATTTTTCTTTCTATTCTGCAAATGGCCCATTCCTGAAACTACTCAATCCAAAAGCAAAAGGCATAAGAATAGAGAATATGTCATGAACTGAAATAACGTAACAATATATTGTAGGAAAAACCACATATACAAAGGCATTAATACAAGGAATATGTAGAAAAAATTATATATAAATGCCAATTAATTATTACGTTTATATATATACATATACACACATATACACACACACGTGTAGACACATAAAGTCTGTTGCTAGCTACTTACATCATCACTTTCTGCCTTCAGTGTGTATTCAATCATAGTCCAAGTAACTTCCTCTCCCACAAGTGTCAACTTCAACTTCTGAGCTTTTCCACCACAGACCTCCTGGTTGCAGGTCCCGGTGTTCTTCCAGGATAAATTTCCAGTACTCCCTGATCTCCTACATGTTTTTTTCTTCGCTTTTTGGGAGAACTTGTGCCTTCGTAGGCAGCAATGTCTCACATTATTATCCATTCCGTCCCTGGGATCCCCTGCAAATGATTTTTTTAAAGCCAAAATTTTTTATAATATATATACACACATAAATGTGCAAGTAATTGAGCAAAGAAAGAACTAAGATTATATAAAAAAAAAAAAAAAACTTAGCACGTTCCAACTAAATTAGCACACACCAAACAACTCAAATGGGCACAGCCAGTTAATTTATGAGATATCTATATATGTAAGTGAAGAAGTAAGAGAAAGTGTAAAGAACTTGTAGGGTGTTTAACAAAGTGAATTCTAACTCAAATGATGTAAAGCTTTCACGTGCCATAGTGTAAAGTAAAAATATGTTACAATATAAAGTTATTTTGAATTTTAACTCTCAGTTCTAACTCACTTTTCAATCAAGCTCTAAGGTTTAGATACATGGCTTCCTTTAGATTCCCTAGAATATATTTTTAAGGCCCAACATTACACTCACACACATATAGTTAAGTAAATGGAAAGATTAACTGAGAATTAGAAACTTATCATATTCCAACTAAATTGACATTCATTAATTGACTCAGATAAGCCTATGGGCTGATTTAATTGTGATATATCTATATATATATATATAAGCGAAGAAATATGAGAAAATAAAAACAACTAAATTTTAGAAATCATCAACCTCTAGGGGTTTACATACAATTAAGTTTCCGAGGATCAAATCCATAGATATCTATATCCTGTACATACTCAATGAACCGCTCAGAGCTTAACTGATCAGGAGTTAGTTTGCCCCGAACAATCTCCACTAGGGTTTGAACGAGTTGTTCGTCGCTTGGATTAAACCAATGTCCCCAAGGCACCATGTTAGGGCGATCATGTTGGAAAATGGACGTATGAAAAGAACAGCTGGAACTGAACATTTTTTTTTTTCCACTGAAGGTTTGAACACAAAGATTAGCTCGGTCTTCTCTGTGTACATTTAGGAAAAACACCCCCTCTGATCAAATTTTGGGCAAAATATAACTGATAAATTGAAACACCCCAACTGAGGTTTTGATTTTTCTGTTTTTAATCTAAAAGAAAAAGAATAATACTTACTGCTAATGGCTTTTTGGGTTTTTTAAACATTATATAATGTTTTATTTTCTTTCACTTGGATCAGAGTGCGTCAGAAAAAGGAACAATAGGAAGTCAACGTATGTCGGTTGCTTTGGATAACATTTTTGGACAAAGCAATAGAATATAAAAGTTATTGGTTAGAATAACTTTTAATAGGATAAACTAACTAAGTGGAAAGTTATTTAACGATTTTTTTTCTCAGGGGATATAAAAGTCAATAGGGTGTTAAAAATTATTGATTAAAACTGTTTTTATCATAATATATGAGAGTTTTATATTATAGTAATTTTTTTTTATTGTAGCATATAAAAGCTTTATACTGTTTATAATTGAGATAACGGTTAAAACCGTCCTTGTCAAATAGCATGTAAAATTTAGTATAAAATAGTTTTAAGATAAAAGTTGTTTTTATTTTATGAGGCTACCGCCATTTTTATAAGATGAACCTGTTTTTGGTTTGTAAATGGTTTCAGATTGATATTATGTCAGGGCTTCTAATCAAGCAAGAACAAGCATTGGAAAACTAATTGTACTTCTTTTGCGATCGTTATAATACCTCTATCTCTGCTGTCTATATTACAGGAAGGACAAGTCATTGCAATTTTGCATTTGATCTGGGCGTTAATAATTGGTTGCAAACTTTGAAGCTTACCAACATAGACAGCAAATTGTTCTTTTGTCTTTTTTTTTTTTTTTGCCTTTTTTTTTTGTTATTTTAGACCTAGTTTTATTTGTCCCCGTTACTTTTTTCCCACAGCTGAATTTTATCCCTTTTTTATGTATCAAGTGTGGTGCCCGTAAATTCACATCTACAAATTTAGCCAATAATAACATGTGTGTATTGAATTTACATTTATTATTGAGATTCCTAATTTTGTTAATTTGAAATTTGAGTTATTTTGTACTGTGAGAAGGCTCGGTTTTCTCTACCAAAAAGCTCAATGTGTTAGCCTAAATAATGATGATGAGATTACGACGATGATGTGATATTTTGTGTTAGCCTAAATAATGATGATGAGATGATGACGACGACAACAACAATGATGATGTGATATTTTAGTAAATTCTCTACCAAAAAACTCGATGTGTTAGCCTAAATAATGATGATGAGATGACGACGACGACAACGACAATGATGTGATATTTTAGTAAATTCTTTGAGCATTATTTGGATTGTATGTTCTCTGTGAAATAGACTAAGTTGAGAAGTCTTTAATATCTTTTACTTATTTATATTATTTTTATTTATATACTTTGTTTATTAAATATATCAATAAAAAAAAAGAAATAATAAGAATAATCAAGATAGGTCAAAGGTCAAGATCAGTTATTTAGCTTCTTATCTATTTATCCTATAGAAATCTGCTACTTGATTAATTTATTACTGACAATTGTTCTTTATCTGCCAATATTCTCTAGTCCTTGAGCACTCACAAATCACCCACTTTTCCTTTCTTTGTGACATTCAAATCTTGAAAGGTATGCACTTATGCATATGAAAATACATTTATCTTTGTTTTTATACCTTTATATATATATTTAACTTCTAAGTGTTGGTTTTTTCTCAATAAATGAGCTTGATAAAGAGGTTAGCACATGGTGGGAATATTGAGGAATCTTAGTTAGTGCAAATCATAATTGTTTCTGGTGTTAGTTTCTTCTCAATAAATGAGCTTCTTTATTATATATGTGTAGAGTACATAAAAAGTGCTTATGTAATGATTTGTTTTATTAATTTGTTTCTTTTGATTAGTTATTCATACATGAAATCCGTGCTTTAACCCCAATTCTGTTTTCAACTATTCTTTTGTCATAATTGTGTAATCTCCTACTGTAAACTCTCTTTCAATTTGTTCTACATATATCTTTAGTGCGCTTGTATTGATTTTAAGTTTCTATGTCAATTCTTATGCTCTATATGTTATGTCATGTATATGATTTATTTTATTTTCCCATTTAAACTAATAAAGTACTTTAATTTACAAATTAGATATACATTTATCAATATCTTGAGAAATGAATTTCATGATACACACACACAATAAAAGTGGGGTTTTGCTATCAATGAAAAAGTCGGCTTCTTTGTTGATTCTTGTAGTTGGTTTTATTTTAATCGTTCATATGATTTGTAGGCTTATGTATAAAATGTAAGGTACCTGATATAAATATTAATACAGTGAAAGTGGTGTTATATGCTCTTTCAACGACCTTATGATTATTATTATTATTTATTTATCATTTTTTTACATTGGCATATAAGTTCGTGTCTATAATTGGTTTGATGTAAAGAGGAAATTAAGTGCATATAGTAACACCAAACTTTAATTGTTAATAACAGAAGCTTTGATAGTAGGTATATTTTCTTATTAGAGCTTTTTGTAGAGCATAGTTTCATGTGCTGTGTTTACATGTAATTATATTTTGTTCAAGTCTAGTTTCTAATTGCAAACATTGAGTAGAAATTTACTTATGTATCAACTATGATTAATATTAGACTTACTAGCACATTTAGTTTGACGAGGACACTGACGACTTCCACTATTTACTATTTGTTTCGACATGAGGTAAGTAGAAATTCATTTCAACTGCATCACAAGATTGTTGTTGTAATATATATGATTTACTGCATTATATTCATTTCAACTGCATCATGAGATTGTTGTTGTAATATATATGATTTACTACATCATTTGCATTCATGACATAAAAGGCACATGCATAGTTTTTAGAAGAAAATCATTGTACTTTGAGAAAGAGATTTTTTGTATGTACGCTGTGTAGTTAGCTTGTAAGTGGCCTTAATTAAGTTCCATGGGATAACCTGAGACTCAAGTGGTTTCATAGGAGTGTCTGAGACCATTTTTCGGACCTCTTTGCAACTTTCCTATGATCGAGGAACTACAATGTCTCATGGGATAGCTTGGGGCATTATTGATCAGTGAAGGTTCAATAGATTGCTTGCATGCTTGTAATAGGGCTAAGCGGGCGACTCATGGTGTACATAACTATGCGCGCATTAAGTGTTTCTATGATATGATATGTATGATGGAAATGTTATGAGCCCATACCTGATGCTACTACATTAAATTGCATAGTTTCTACTTATTAGGCATTAGCTCATTTTTATCTTATGATGCAGATAAGGGTACATCTTAGTAGTGTTGATTTAAAGATCGACTACACACACTTTGTTCTCTTGACTCTGTGTATATGGATAATACTGACCTTACATGGGCACTTTTTTGTTTAAACTTCATATTTTGGTACTTGTAATTACTATAGGATTGTTATAAATATGGTTCGGGTGGTGTTTATTTTGAGATGTAAATTATTGTAAATATTTACCGCCACCCATCTTTTATAAGTATAGTCGTGTGGTTGTTTTGAAAAATTTCAAGGTTTTCCAAAAAGTTTAAATTTACCCAACATCTTGGATTAAACAATTATATATATATATATATATTTTTTTTGAAAATGATGCCATCTAGCTTGATTACATATTAGCAGTATAATTAAATAATGCGCGTGTCACATGAAGAAATGTTGCCAACACTAGCTTTGCTGAAGTTTTTTTAAATATTTTAAAATTGAAGTGTCAGAATCTATGAAGCAGCCTA
Source organism: Artocarpus hirsutus (assembly GCA_946598075.1). Classification (NCBI taxonomy): domain Eukaryota; kingdom Viridiplantae; phylum Streptophyta; class Magnoliopsida; order Rosales; family Moraceae; genus Artocarpus; species Artocarpus hirsutus. Next base: position 9,506 of record CAMOHE010048266.1, read on the forward strand.
AGGATTTGTATATGATCATTTGAATCATGTTCGGCAAAAAAGGTTGAATTTGACCATGAAAAAACCTAAACGTCCTTTACATTTTGGAATTTTCAGTTTTAGTTTTTATTATGTTCATATCATTTTTTATTTATTCTTCAAGGGAATTTAGGTCTTTTTTTTGTTCGTCAAAATTTCCGGTAACCTAGAAAAGCAAAAAATTATGCATAAAATTCAAAATATGAAAGCATAAATGTAATACGTTTCAAAATACAAAGGTAAGGTTTTTTAATGACCTCGAAATGCAGACATATTATCGACATGCCGCATTTATCCACAAAAAAAAGGTCTTAAATGAATTGGTATAAAAAGAAGATCAGTAATAAAAGTTAGAATCTTATCAATACTAATAATTTATTGTATACAATAATGTTTTTGATTAAGTGCACTAATTAACATTGAAGAAAATGATCAGCAGAAACTTAAAAGTGGCCAAGGCATCTCTTGTTCCAAAAAAGTATTATCTTCTGCACCCTTCCGTGCTAACGTGCCCCACAAAGGCAGGCCAGGAAACAGATCCGACGGTTCACAAGTAGTGGGCCATCTATATATCTTTGTTCTCTCCTCAACCTTGCTTTGATCTATATGGGGAGGCATGTGTTTTTACCTTTGCTAAACCCTAGCACCGCCGTGGACTGCCTTTCTCCTGCAGTTTGAGGTGTCGCTGTTGCCGACGACGCGATAGTTCTCCACCTCAATTCCGCCATCTTTTTTTTTTGTGGTGTTTTATTTATTTATCCTTGTTATATTAGTATTTGGCATCAAAGATCATACTACAGAGGGAATTTGTCCGAGTTTATTTTGCATGATGATCATATCATGGAATCTTTTCCTCTCTCTAAAGAGATTAATGCTGTTATATAGTATTTCCTAATTCTGGCGAGATATTATGTTTCAGGAATTTGCTCTAGGGAAGTTCTGTGTTTAATACAATTTAGACAACTATTCTTTATTAGTCGAAATTTTATACTCTTAGCAGTCTCTCTCTCCCTCCCTCTCTCTCTCTCTCTCTCTCTCTACACACACACACACACACACACACAAGAACAAACACCCTTAACAGTATTTGTGTAACACCCTTTTGACTGACTAATTACATTGATACCCACTTCACTGTTAAATATTTCTAGAATTTTCCAAATTTCCTAAAACAATTAGAAAAACAACAAGACGAAACCCCTTGAACATATAAAAGCGGCACATTGGAAAAAAAGATTACAAATGTGGAAGAAAATGATAAATTTTCATAATGTATATAGGACATGACTATACCATGGCCCATACATTACAGAATTTTCGCTTTTGAGCTTCCACTTAACTCATCTCCTCATCCTTAAAATGCATATGTAAAGCATAAACCCTTCTAGAAAATTAAAAAAAAAAAAAGGAGAGATAGAATAGCTTATTATTATTATTATTATTATTATTATTATTGATGACTAAGGAGAAATTAGAGTTGATTATTGCAAAAAAAAAAGGGAAAAAAAGCTCGTATTGCAAAATGTGAGCAATTTAAGGGAGGCCTAAATACTAGTGAGAAAAAATAAATTTCTTTTTTCTTTCTTTTTTGGAATCATAAAAAAACACCGTAATGTTTACACCCGTCTTTCAACACCATAATATTTTATAATTCCTTTCCCACTTTAAATATCAAATTAAGAGGAACAAAATAATTAACCAGAAAAATAAGAAGGCACTGGCGCACAAACGAATTTTCTCTTCTAATAAAAAAGAAGACCAAGAATAAGATGATTGCATAATTTATTTATTCTTCTGATGTGTATATATATTTAGGGACGTTTAATATTGTCAGATTTGACAAAGAAGTGCAATCTACTTAAAGCGGGATATATTATCAATTGTCTGCCAAGGTACAGACGGCCTTTCGCCAATGGGTGTATATATTTATTAGATTTTGATCAGTCGCCAGAGCACGACCATTTGGATCAAGGAAAGATATCGTCGTCTGACTTGTGCTATTCAATGATTAGATAGCAACCAAACTTATTTGTTGTTTTGTTGCACCTTTTTTTTTCAGCATATTTCAAAGGTTAGTTTGCAGCATGAGACTCACAAGCAGAGCCTATATTTTATTGATGATGATATTAGGTACTGATAGTGTTAGTAAGTATTTTTTCTTTGTTTCTTGTTTTATTTTTTTAACATGTGTTCGTTGATTGTAATAGGTCTAACTCTTAACAAACTTATAAATAATAAAAGAAGCTTGACAATGGCTGTAGGCATAGCCTAATTAATAGTAATCTCACGATTGACGATCTACAAAGTTCAAATATATTCCTGTACTATCTTGTATTTTAACTAAATTTATATTTAAAACAAAGTAAATTAAAAATTTCTATATAGGATCAATCATATATGTGAATTGTGCATATTAACATCCTCTAAACGGGTACCCTTCTCATGATGTTCTAGTGAATCTATCTGTAAGCTTGCTAAGAGAAGCGTGGTCATCATCTTCTTAAATCCAGCTATTATATGTGCATTTATTTGACTGGATACTTTGTTACCCTATTTTCTGTCAAATAAACAAACTATATATATATATATATATATCACGAGTAATATTAGGAATATCAACTCTAACTTTAACTTGAGTTGTCATTTTTAATTAAACAGATGCAATCTATTGATATAACAATCTTTTAAATACCTATTAATAAAAACGTAACCGTTTATAAGTTGATATATATATAAATTAATATTAGAATTGATGTCTCTCGTACATCACATCAGGTAAGAAAATTTTTAGCCATTGATATCTCACCATATAGGTATAACCGGCCTATGAAAATTGGCCCTATGCCCTCCTATTTTGCTGGGCTTCTGAATGTTTTGTGTGTTACATAGTTGGATGCCAGCATTGAGAGTCATATGTATGTTCCATGAAGTTTCTCTAGTTGTACTTGTTACTTTGGCATCACGCAATTGATCTGTTTATCATTACCATTATTATTTCCACCTTTTGGCTTATGCGAATATTTCAGAAATTTCGTACAAGAATATATCTTACGTAGCTTAGAAAAATAGTTTTGAGTGTGCTATATATTTTAAACTAAATATAATTCATGTTCTTGGCGTTTACATATTTCATTACTACTACTAATATGACTAGCCCAGACCATTTATATTATTTCATTAACTAGTAATGACATGATTAATTATGCTAATAAATAGGGTGTTTGAGAATGCGGCTAAAACTATAAATAAAGTGTAGTTCCAACTAACTTTTAATTCAAAACTTTGATTCAAATTTTGTAAGAGAAAACACTCTAGCAAAAGTTAGCTGGATACGCCGTATAGTTGTTGCTATTATTACTTCAATGTTGATTGCACAGGTCTGCCCATTAATTCCATTTTTAGAAGTAAATACGATAAGTGTTACCTAAACTTTATCAACAACACATTAGATTTAAAGGTTGCAATGTGGAGTTTTAAAAATAATTAAAAAGGTGTTTGAGAAGTAAGTTAAAATTAAAAATATTATAGCATGTGAGAGTTTATACGGTAACATATTTTTGTTTTATCTTATAAGCAAAAAGAGAATTTATATAGAAAATTCTCACTTGTCTCAAATGTTGAGGGTTAAAGTTTGAATCTCTCTCTGAAGTTTCTTAAAGAATAATAATAGAATTTCCTTTGATATTGAAAATTTGATTAACGTGTATATTTTTGTTGACTGGGCTTCAAAAGCGCCGAACGTCCAAGGGTTTGGAGAACCAGATTGCCAACACCGAACCCCCTCGGTTGCACCCCATTCTACAATATCGAAATATCATGTTGTCCCCTAAAACGTGTTGTGATCATTGAAACTCGCCAACGGGGATAGCTATTCGAGGACTTAGTCAACTACCCTTTTGGCATAGGGGCGTTATAAGAAATATCAAAACTCATGTCAACTCACCCAAAAGTTAAGATTTTTTTTCACTGTTGTGCTGTTGTCCACTTCCTCCCTTTCCGACGTTATCACCGGATGCTCCCTTCCTCGACATTGCTGTGGACTTCACCTAGTGAGATCCAATCGTGCTGGGCCAGCCGCTTGCCTCATTCATGTCGATTGCCAACAACAGTTCTCTTGCCTTCATATATTTCTGGTTAAAATCCTTAATTAAAGCAATCATATGTTAAATAGTATTTTTGTGTAAAAACATGTTTAATTATGAGTTTTTAATATGGTTTTATGTTTATTAATAATTTCGGTAATTTTTAAAATCATTTTTTATGTAAAAATTAGTTTAGTTTGAAATTAATTACAACTGTAAAATTAATAAATAATAATTTTATTTTGAGTCTTAATATATTTTATAGTGTGTTTTGAGTTTGTAAATATGTTTTATTATATTTTTTATAATTTCTAAAAAAATTTTTGCTCTTAAAAATTGTATTTGTGGTTCAAAATTTTAAATGTTTGTAATTATTTTTATTGTGTTTTTGTGTAATTTAATGTAAAATAAATATTTTTAGTATTATTGTAAATATTAAGCTTGTAAAATAATTAATTTTGTTTTAATTTAGGTTTAAAATCAGGAGAACAATTTCAAAAGAGCAGGACATGTGGAGTCATTCAGACCACACGATCAGCCACCAAACGCAGGACAGCCATATGATCTCATGACGCATGTCGCGTCCTTATCCACGCTTCAGGGCTTACGTCAATGGTGGGCCCCTCTGGTGCAGCAACTGTCTGCTTCGCTGCAGCAATTCGCACGTGTGGCCCTTTTTCTAGCCGATTGATCTTCTTACCTTGACGGATCCAGCAGTCACAACTTTAGCCTCACTTGGCCCACCTGGTCCCGATCTAAGAATCAATTCCTGATCGTTCGATGACGTGATTGACGCCTGAGATAGCTTTGGTTTCGTTCGTTCAGCTACCGAGAATTAGCATATTTCATTTGAAAACTTAGATTCTCTAGACCTGTTTCAGCAGAACAATTCACAAGTTGCCCAACTTTTGCAACAAAAAATTCAAAGAAAATAATAAAAAATTATAAAAATGCAATAGTAGCCATTTCATGCCAATAAATACCGAGGCATTTGACCTCGGTTTTCCATCCCTTCGCAACAGAAAATAAATACGGTTTAATAAATAGTTTTTGTTTTAATATTTAGTTTTTAGCTTAAGTTTTTTTAAAATATTTCTCAGTTTATGTTGTAAAAATTATGCTTAATAATATTTCAAGTGTTTTTATTTTAAATATGTCTTTTTAATTTCTCTTTTTAGCTAATGAGAGAGCAGGATTGACAAAATTATCTTAAATATTTTTAATTTTTTTTAGTTTTTTAAGTAGTTATAATACCAAATTATTCTTAGAAAGCTCATGATTTTAGTATATTTTTAGATAGAACTTTGCCAAAATTTTGGTTTTGATTTTTGACGATATTGACTGACATGGAGAATGCTTAAAAAGACTTTGATTAGCCATAGACAGAGAATTGCTCTATAAATGCTTGACTTATTATTTTGTCTGTTATTTTAGTTAAGTAATGCTAAAATTATGCTTGTTTATTAAGTTGAGTTTTTACTACATTATAAACATGAAATGGTATAGTAAATACTTGGTAATACTTGATTTATTATTGACATAAGATAACATTATGTATTCTTATTTTAATTAATAAATAATTAAAAAAACTAAAATTTGTTAAAATTAATTGTTAGAACGAAACCTTTAAACCTTAACACTGTTATAATTACTGTCGATTCCAATGAAATTCAGATGATTGTTGGATGTTTGCTGGAAAAGCCACCACAATTCTTTGATTTGTCGGGTTCAACCTAAGATCATGAGCTACGTACAATAGGCCTGAACACTTGCTTTCTGATATCTCTTTCTTTCTTTCTTTTTTCTTTTTGTTTTTTTTTGCCAATTTCTCCGGTGGATCACTTGCTCCCAAAATACAAAATTAAGTGCTGCCTCCAAACAGGATTTGGGATGTCTTGCTGCCTGATTTCAACCCAAGCGATTTAAGTGGCATTTTCTATCAAGAAAGAGAGGGTGAAGAAAGAAGAGATAGAGAGAGAGAGAGGGAGAGAGAGAAAGAGAGAGGAGTGTTAGATGAAGTGAGAAGAGGAAGGGAGAGAGACAAAAAATAGAATTGGAAAAACTTGAGATAAAGTGTTTTTTCTACTAGTTTTTACTTATTAATTATTTTAAAAAGAATTTATTGACTTCAATGAAGTCTTAATGCATACCACCGCAGCAAATTTATTAGCATTATTCACAAAATTAGATGGAGGGGTATTTTGAATGGTTTTTCCTACGGATTGGAGGGTGCGTTGAATGAGGTTGATAAATTAGACAGTTTAATTATATTAGAGTACATAAGTTTGGAGAATTTATGAAAATAATTTAAAATTAAGCTACTGACGGGTGTCTATCTTTTAGCTGTTAGATCTACCAAAAAAAAAAAGTGATTTTGACCAAATCTAAGGATTAAAAATGGAGTATTATTAGTGAGGTCACTATAGGAGAAATATTTCTTTATTTTTTTTTTTTGCCAATTTATTGAAAAAAATAAAAAATAAAGAATAAAATTAAGGGAAACTATAATAGATAGGAGAATTTTTGAAACCTTTAGAGGTGAATAACATATTTACCGAAGTGTAGTAAATAAACAGCTGTGTTTATTTTTTATTGTTTACATTTTATCTATAGGTTTTTTTATCTTTTATTATTTTTATATCTTTTTTTCCCTCAAATTTTGAAATATTTTTTTTTGTTCAATAGCATTGAGAATTAACTTAAGGTATTTCAGGATTTTTTGTTTTAATTTAGATCCAAATTTATACCTCAAAATAACCTATTGGTGAGGATTTGTCTTTCATATATTAAATCTATAGAAGAAAAATGATTTCAATTAATAAGGTGTTTGGCATGTTAGTTAAAGCCATTGATTATAACTGTAAACACTGTAACATATAAAAAATTTATACTGTAGCAACTTTTTTGCTTTTACTATAGTATGTAAAAACTTTACATTGTTCCTTATTGAAAAGTTATTTAGAACAAACTAATGTCAAACACTCTATACATTTAAAGCTTTACTGGTGAGATGCACCTTTTTGGACGGTAGAGAAATTGGATTTTTTGATTGACATTTGGCAGAGCACTATTTGTTGGGGATCATTGAATCATCATATTTAATCTTTGTTAACTGATCCCGAAGTGCCGCCTTCTCCAACCTTTGACAGCCGAGCACAATCAACAGATCACATCGCATTATGGTGCTCACACCTCGATGGGAACCAAAAACAATATATAATCTGTATCATTCATTCGTTGCTTTTGAAATTAGTTAGTTTAATATAATTATTAAAAGAATTAATTAGCTAGATTGACATTCCCGTTAAATTTGGTTATGAATCTTCAATCATAGTTTCCCCCACTTTAATAATTTCAATAGTAATTAAACAATTTAATATAATAGGTTATAATTTACGTGCATGTGGCAATTAGGCAATCTATATTGTAAAATTAATAAAGTAATCACAAGGCCCGCTAATATCACGACACGTGAAACAAAAGGACAGGAAAAGTTACACTTTCCTGTGGACGTGATCTCGTTTTCCCTTTTGATTGAGTTCTTTTTTATTTTTTATTTTTTTGAATTAACTTACTATTTTTGGTAATTAATAATGCATAATTACTACAAAATACGGCCCTCTTTCTGATGAGAAATTATTAAATTTCTTATAAAGGTCCTTTAAAAAGGCTTATATTTATATACGTAAACATATGAACTCAAATATCTTAAAAAGCTCATAAAAATTAAAATAAAAAATAATACTATGTATACCAACTCCCGTAACTTTTTGAACACGAATCATAAGCAAGACATTTTAGCTTGCCTTCTTTGTCTTTTTTTGAGGAAAGCTTGCCCTTTTTTTAGCTAAAGTCTATTGGTGAGAACAACTCAAATATTAAGGGATAACTAATAATTGAATGAAGAGTACTTGACATGCTCTAAAACTAGTTATAATCCTTGGGGTAGTTTTGTATATTGACTGAAACTGAAAAAAGAATTTGACAAAGTCTTACACACTGTTGATAGTGTTATTAAATGTTAATAAAAATCCCACATAAAATAAAAAAAATATACTATCTCAATTAACATGACATAAAATAGAAAATACGAGAAGACATTTTGATTAATATGACACGATAACTACCGAATGATGTGGTGTAGTGGTGAGCACACCTTTACTAGAACTCTTCTTTCCATCTCTCTAGAGTTCGAATCTTTATAACCACACTTTGGGGCCTTTGTGTCAATGTATATTGCCTATGTGTGAGGACAAAGGCAGGTGGGCAAATTTGGTTAGATGGACTAACCGGACGAAATGAGTTTATTTCAGGCCTTTTTCATTCCTCGTGGTCCCTGAGATTACCAATGTGTCAAAAAAAATAAGGGCATCTTTTTTTAGAAAAAAACATGATATGATAATATCATTGGAGGGATAAAAAAAAATCCATGTAATAAGTATAGTGACCAAGAAATATTTATCACAACAAAAACCCATATGTTTCACGTAGTAAAAGTAATAGTACTATTACCCTTTTACAGACACGTCGCTATTCCGGAGGAGGGGACCCCAACCTGATTGGTTTCCCGACAATACCCTCCATATAACACTGTTGGATAGATATTTTCGTTGCATAAATTTGTAATTTTGTTTTTCTTTTGTCCGAGGGTCGAGAAAATCGTATATGTTATAGGTGCGAGGTGGAACTTTTTTTTAAAAAAATTCAAAATCTGGATCTGTTTCCTAAATTTTCTCATCATATCCAACGTTCTTTTTTTTCCTATCACACAAAAACAAGCATACCTTGTCTTTATTAGTCAATGGTTGGATAGCCTTCCTTGGACGGCTTGACTTGTAGCCTCAAGCTTTAGAGAGTCCATTTGAATAATCAAACTCCGAGAAAAATAGATCTGCCATCGATTGTCAAACGTTGTCGAAGAACATCATCAGTGCAGAATCAGAGTGGGGTGTTGTTGAACCTCAAGCAAACTAAGAAGGTCATACATGAGGTAATTTGAAGAAATGGAAGTTCTCAAAAGTAATCTTTTTTGCTTTCTGGAGTTAGTGATTTACCATATATCAGAGGGCACTCTTAATTTGAACTGTAAGTTTCTAACTAATGGGATGTTTGAAAGGATGATGGAAACCAGTGGTTAGAACTATTTTACTGTAGCATATAAGAGCTTTATACTATAGCGATTTTTTTTTAATTGTTACTGTAGCACGTAAAAGCTTTACACTGTTTATAACTGAAAAAGTAATAAGAATCACTTTTGTCAATTTTTTTTATAGTATTTTCTCTCACGATATTACAGTATTTTTTATTTTAATTTGCTTTTTTAACTGAGTTCCTAAATGACGTATAAGCCCTCATATACGAGGTAATTTGAAGAAACGTTCTCCAAAGTTTTTCTTTTTTTGTTTTTTTGGAGCTAGTGCTTTTATTAACATATACCAGACTGTACGTACTACCATAACGAAAAGGCACTATATCTGCAACGCACTGTAATTCAGAACAAGGTTCATACTTTTTCATGATTAAATATTTTGTTTTTATTTTTTTTAAATTGTACCTTATTGCTTATATATATATATTTATAGGAAAATAACTGCTTCCAACAAACTAGTGCTGCGTCTATCCTCTCTTGGGAGTATGTGAGGTTATATAATCTAATTGAGTGGATCTTATGTTATTAGATAATTAGAAACTGGCCATTTGTATGGAGTCTACTTGCTGCCACTACTATACATGTTCTCGGTGAAAATTATAGTACTAAATATTGATCTATGTTTTGCTAGTTGTCTGGAGGAAAATAGTTTCTCCACGGCTCTGAGAAGATTAAATTTTGGAATTTAGATTGTTTTGACAAAAAATTAGCGCCTAAATTGTAGAGATAATCAATGAAGGGGGCATGCTTGATTATTTGGTTTTGTGAAATCAAATTTTTGTTCCATAGGATTTAAGCCTTGTCTGGCATGTTGACTAGATAGGACTACAGGATTTGGATTGGATTATGTAGGATTGGAAAGAATTATGATGAATATATTTGTTTTATATTTGATAAGATGTTAGATTAGACGCTTGGAAAAAAAGTAAACGAATGTTTAGTGTATCATTTGACTGGAGTAATTTAAGATAACTATCAAATTTTAAAATTATAAAGATAAATTTAAATAAACTATGTTACTATTTTGTGGTAATAGCAAAATGTGGAAGAATTGAAATTAATTAAAAAAGTTAGAAAGTTAAATGTATCTAATAGTAATATTAAAGATTAAGAACATTAAGCTTTTTTTAAATGTAAAAGAAAATCTTTCAAAACTCCATGGATCTCGACGGGGAGTGTGTGCTGGGGGAAGGGAGATAATGATGATGGAGTAGGGAAAGGTACCACTGCAGATCTCTGGCATGCAACGCGGCAAAAACTAAGCCAAATGTGGGGGGAGAGGGAGTGTCAAGTGATTGAGACATGAGGGATGAAGTGGTGAATGGAGGTCTAGGATGAAGGATGCAAATGACGAAGATTTGGTGGGATGAGTTATGAGGGTGATGAAGCTAGAGGATGAGGGGCATGAACAACGAAGGTCTATTCGGCAGGATGACGAGTGATGAAGATCATGGGCTTCTTTGGACGTGATGGAGATTTGGTGGGGGAAGGGTGAGATATGAGCGACTATGAGTTCCAAGGTTGGGGACGACATCTTTTCATTTGCATGTTGGTGGGGAAATGAAGCTTCGATATGATGAGGTAGGGGTGACAACTTGATATGACATGATATTATTAAAAGGATCATATGAAAGGGAATAGGAATGATAAAACTACACTTATGTTTGGTAGGAAGGGAAGAAGGGTGGAAAGAAGAGGCTTGTAGAGTTGATTATTCCTTAGTTTGTTCAAAACGTTGAGGGAAAATAGATGAGGAATTAATTCTAAGCTCCTTGAGATCTCAAAATACCATTTGATCTATAATGGACTACTTAGAAAACAATTATTGATTGCTACTTATCATCACCTTCTAACTGCAAATACAACGTCTTCACCTTAAAAATCACAAAACTTAACGAGAACATAAGTAGTTGATATATGGTAACTTTATAAATAAAGGTTAATCCCCTTTCTTTCATTCTATAGGTACCAAACAAAGGAAGGACGCCATTCCCTCTTTCTTCCTGTTATATATAGCAAAAGTTTTTTAGTCCTTTTCCTTCCTTCACACACCCTGTGCTTCCATCCTTCCCTTCTCCCCTGCATCCTCTCCAACATAAAGGAATGCAACGAGAAAGGTAATGAATTTGTAAAGGATTGCAAAGAGAATGTAATGAGATTAGAAAATAAAGTAATAAGAATGAGAATCATGATTCTCTTTCTGTTGTTTTCGTGCCTATATTAAATGGTATAATGGAAAACAACCAATTCCTTATTTAGTATTTGCTAAATTTAAGAATAGTAATTTTAAATAATGTAATTACTAAAATATCCTATTACATAATTAATTAATCATTGAATTATAACATGTGAGTTTGAAGGGTATGTAAGAAAGTTTAGCATCTGTTTCCTTCAGTAGTGAATTAATACACTAACAACGATGCAAAGATTGAAATTCCTTTTCCTAATTCCCTATATTTTTTGGGTCCAATTAAACTCTCATTGCTGATTGTAAGTAAAAAATATTAGACTGGAAAGAGAATTGCTCCTAATTCACCTTTTTCCTTACATGCAAAATAAATGCGCCCTTAAAGTAATCTTTATGTTATAAGTTTTTTTCCATTCCCATACAAGTGAGAGAACGTTTCACTTTAGAGCAATTGGCAAAGCGGGAAGAGTGGACGGAGAGACGCGCGAGGAGATTAGTGAAACGATTTTGAGTTATATATGCTCATTATCAGGAATATATATATATATATATATATATATATATATATAAACACATATGGGATCTCAAATGTGCATGGTCTCTGTATTGAGAGTAATTTGTCATGTGTTTTTGAAATTCATTGAAAATTTTGCACTGAGCTGATGCTTTGAATGAAGGAAATCAAGTGTGGCACATAAGCTGACTACTCATGCTGGTCTAACCATTTATGATGGTCAACTTCTCTGGATTTTTTACCTTGCCTCCAGGAGAGGAAATTTGGAGGCTTGCACATTCTACAGATTAAAAATTTTAAGATGATTTTCAAGGTCAGATTTTTTTTTTTTTTGGATGGGGGCTAATTTTCCCTCACTGTTTTACTCAATGCTTTATTGATACTTGTATATATTTCTAGTACATGTTGTAATCTAGTTTGAAATATTGCTAGTGATTTTTTTTTGAGGGGATTGCTAGTGATCTTTGATGCTAATTGTTCAGTCCTTACATTTATCCAAAAAAAAAACTCTGGAGTGATGAGAAAAACTTATTAGTACCTTGTGTTCTTGAGTAGTTTTTGTGCGAGTGAATCTTCTATCGGATTTATTAGTAGCTGATTTGGCTTCTAGGTTTGACTCAATGCACAGCTAATATATGCTAAACTGTCGTTTGTTTTCTCTATATGGTTTAACCTAGATTCTAGATGTTAGTAAGCTTATCAGAGTAATAGAAATAAGTTTGGTCAGAGTTAAATAATTGATATGAGAGAAGCTTAACATATCCCAACTAGAATAATGACTCCCTTCAAAAAAAAAAAGAAAAATGACACCCTCCCACAAAAAAAGAAAAAAAGGATTGGCATCCTTTAACAAACTCTACCATTGATTATAAATGAGAGTATGAAGATTAGTATGTGGGTTTGCAAAACAAAATTCAACCATTAATAATTAAAACATAAATAATACATAATATTTTAAAAGCAAAGCAGCTAGCATAAAGATAAGATGATAATAGTTAAGATGAGAACATAACATGCTATAAATGATTTAAAATATGTAAGATTTTGGTGAAGGGGTTTCTCAGTCTTTTGTTAAATGAAAGTAAACAACGCAAGAGGATAACTAATACCAAAGCAATTAGTACACCTCGATTCACTAATTGTCATCTCCTAAATGCTCTATCAAACCCTCCACAAGAAAAGTTAACCAAAAGGGGAAATAACTAAAGGGAAAAGAACAAGGAACTGAAGGGGCCATAGCTAGCTCAAGTAAAATAACTATCCCTATGCCAAAACCCCACAAATAAAGCCTTGTTAAAACGTTCCTATCGAGTAAAACTTAAAAGGGAAAAACTAAGAAACAAAAAAAGAGTAATCTATCTATATTATTTGACAAATCTATAACTAGACATATGACAATCCCCCTACATCCCGAACAATAAGAGAACAACAGAAGGCGGTTCAATCAGTTCCCATCCTGCAATATATTTTGCAGCTCATCGTGGAATGAGTCATCACAAATCATCATAAGATCATCATCAAATATTTGCTCAAGATCATGATCACAGTACTGTACTTGCATATAATTAAAACCACTGCCTGATTCTTCTGTACCATCCTTGGACGTCCCGACCTCTTTTTCTTTCCTTTTTTTGCTCATCCGAGAAATTTTCCCCTTCCCTTTATGGTTGTTGTTCTTGATTTTTTTTTCTATTCTGCAAATGGCCCATTCCTGAAACTACTCAATCCAAAAGCAAAAGGCATAAGAATAGAGACTATCTCAAGAATTGGAATAACGTAACAATATATTGTAGGAAAAACTACATAAACAAAGGAATTAACACAAGGAATATGTAGAAAAAATTGTGTATAAATGCCAATTAATTATTACGTTTATATATATATATATATATAGATACACACACACGTGTAGACACATAAAGTCTGTTACTAGCTACTTACATCATCACTCTCGGCCTTCAGTGTATATTCAAGCATAATCCAAGTAATTTCCTCTCCCACAAGTGTTAGTTTCAACTTCTGAGCTTTTCCACCACAAACCTCCTGGTTGCAGGTTCCTGTGTTCTTCCAAGACAAATTTCCAGGGCTCCCTGATTTCCTACATGTCTTTTTTTTGGCCTTTTCTGAGAACTTTTGTCTTCGTATGCAGCAATGTCTCACATTTTCATCCATGCCTTCCTTGGGATCCCCTGCAAAAGATTTTTTTAAAGCCAAAATTTTTTTATAATATATACACACACATACATGTGCAAGTAATTGTGCAAAGAAGGAACTAAGATTATATAAAAAATAAAATAAAAAATAAAAAATAAATAAAAAAAAAAAAAAAACTTAGCACGTTGCAACTAAATTAGCACACTAAACTACTCAAATGGGCCCAGCCAGTTAATTTATGAGATATCTGCATGTGTAAGTGAAGAAGCAAGGGAAAGCATAAAGAACAGGCAGGGTGTTTGGCAAAGTGAGTTTCAACTCAAATACTATAAAACTTTCACGCAATGTAAAGCAAAAACATGCTACAATATAAAACTACTTTCAATTCTAACTCTTAAATCTAACTTACTTTTCAAACACCTTATAAACTTTAGAAATAATCAAGCTCTAGGGTTTACAAACATGGCTTCCTTTAGATTCCCTAGAAATTTTTAAAGCCAAACATTACACTCACACACATATTAGTTAATTAAATGGAAAGATGAACTGAGATTATATTATAAACTTATCATATTCTAACTGAATTGAAATCCATTAAATAACTTAGATGAGCCCGTGGGTCTATACATGTAAGCGAAGAAATATGAGAAAGCAAAAATAACTAAATTTTAGAAATCATCAAGCTCTAGGGGTTCACATACAGTTAAGTTTCCAAGGATCAAATCCATAGCTTTCTATATCCTGTACATACTCAATGAACCGCTCAGAGCTTAATTGATCAGGAGCTAGTTTGCCCTGAACAATCTCCTCCAGGATTTGAACGAGTTGTTTGTCGCTTGGATTAAACCAACATCCCCAAGGCACCGTCTTAGGGCGATCATTTTGGGAAATGGATGTATGAATAGTACAGCTGGAACTGAACATTTTTTCTTCCAGTGAAGGTTTGAACACAAAGGTTAGCTAGGGCTTCTCTGTGTTCATTTATTGGAAGAACACCCCTTCTGATCAATATCGTGGGTAAATAACTGGTACTTTGAAACACTTCTTACGAGGTTTTCATTTTTTTCTCAGTTTCTAGTCTAAAAGAAAATGAATAATAATTACTGCAAATGTCTTTTTGGGTTTTTTAAACATTATATAATGTTTGATTTTCTTTCACTTGGATCAGATTGTGTCAGAAAAAGAAAACCTTCTCTGAGATAGGGCGTACCGGTGTGTCAATAGCTTTGGATAACCGTTTTCAGACAAAGCAATTAATGATACACGCTAATTCTTCTCTGGTATAGTTCTCTGGTATAGTTTCCATCTTTGACTATTGAAAACACAAAAAAAAAAAAAAATGAATATTTTCCTTTTTATAGCATATTTTTTAGGTATATTGAAGTAGAGATGAAACAATAGGCCAGGGTCCGTTAGCCGGCCCAGGCCCGTCCTGCTATAGTGATGGACCGGGCCGGCACTATTAGACATGTATGCCCTAAGGAGTAAAAATATAATATATTTTTGGAGATATTTTTATCAATAAATAATTTATTTATTATTTATATACTAAAACTTGTCTTCTTTATGTTCATATTTGTTGAATGTATGATAAACAAACAATAGTCTGAGACTGTCGGTCTAAACCTTTAAGAATTGAGCATATGATGGATAGATTATACAGAAGACACGATTCTTAAGGTGAAGGTCTAAATCATTAGATCCGTAATTGAGGGAATAAAGTTATACGCTTTATTCATATAAAGATTGTTATGTTGTCTATATTTCTATTGGGAGATAGTTTGTCTTGGCCATCAAAGATGGACTCTGTAAATAGAAACATTGACATATTATCATAAGTGACGATGTGTTGGATCGGGACATAAAATGAATTGATTTGGATTAATAATTCTATTTCGACAAATTGATTCACTTTAAATAATCATTTGTATTATATCTTAATCCTGAGATGAATAATGAGCTCGTTGTCTTAACTTGTGCCATTTGATGTACCAAAAGGTGACACCTATATTTTAATAATGGTATGCATGCCGATACGTTAGAGGCATGACTCTTGATAGCGTAGACCTGTTATTCATAGATATAGAATCCATAGCTCCTTTTTAGAAGTAGTGATATCCTCTTATATGCATTATTTTGTAATTAAAAAACTGAAACGCTCAACCATTTAGATACATAGGTGTAACCGAATGGTATGTTATCAATAAATGGTAAGTTTTTCAATGGTGAGATAATATAATGTAAGATAAAAATAATTGAAAAAGTAAGATAGGACTTGTCCTTAAGCCGATTATGGATAATTCTATGGGGATACGATACATTATGATATGTCATGAAACTTAACTATTCGGGCTTCGTAATTCTATATAGTTCTAGAGTGCAGCTCCAAGCTTTTAGTGGAGTAGCATTGGAGTTGATAATTATAAAATGTATATCTGAGATATTGGGTTTCATAATTATCAAAGCTTGAACTATATAAGTCTATTTGATCCCCTTTACTGGCTCACAAAATCCTGTAACGATATGGCATGAAGAAATACCATCTCAATTAACATGACACATAAAATAGAAAAATGCCAAAGAGACATTTTAATTAACATGACATAAAAATGTTATTGGAAAGATAAACAAGAAGAAGAATGGGACGTATAAGCTTGATCCAGGTATTAAGTATTGAGATCTCCACTCCATTTCTCTCTCTACCTAAAAATGGGACTAAAAATAATTATTAAATCCATGTGTTTCAAGTAGTAATAGCAGTACTACCCTTTTACAGCCACACCCGCTATTCCGGCAGAGGGGACCGCAACTTTAAGTTCCCGACAATACCCTCCATACAACACTGTTGGATAGATAGTCTTGTTGGATAAATAACTATCAAAAATTAAATAAGTTCCATTAATAAAAACAATCAGTCTTGCATGACTGAAATGTTTTCACTTAGGTATACGAAATAACTATCAAAGTTTAATAATTTATAAATTTACAATACGAAATTAGATCTATGTCGAAAAAAAATTTGATCAATATCCAACAACAACAATTACTTTTCTATGAAACAAAAACAACACATCTTGCATCTTGCTTTTACTAGTCAATGCTTTGGATAGCTTTGCTGTCTGCATATATAGTACGGCTTGATTTGTAGCCTTAGGAATCTCAGAGTCCATTGGGAGACTCAAACTACAAGGAAAATAGATATGCCGCCATCGAACATTGTTGATCCAAGGAACATCATCACTGCAGGATCAGAGTAGTGTTGTTCAACCTCAAAAATAGGTCTGCTGCGTCGAAGTGTTTGGGAGCATCATTCTAACCAAGTTTTCCACAATGTTTTCTCTTGCATGCTACGGTATTTTTTATTCTAACTTGTGTTTTCAACCAAGTTTCTAAACAAAAACAACTCATGTATAATATAATTAGCCTCCGTTTGAAAGAATGGTTGGAACGGACAGTTTTGTTGTGCCTAACTTATGGTTTCAACTACTATAGATGTTCTCAGTAAAATTATTATATAATAAATAGTGATTTACGTTGTGCCAGTTTTCTTGATGAAATTAGTTAGTTTGCGACTCAGAAGGTTGAATTTTTGAATCTTAATGCTTTTGACATGAACTCAGTGCCTAAATTGTAGAGATGCTAGTCAGTGAAGGAGGCATGCTAGGTTATTTGGTTTTGTGAAATCAAAGTTGTGTTTGGTAGGAATGGGACTTAGAAGCCGAGTTAATCATTTAGGCCTTATTTGGCATGTTAGACTGTATAGGAGAGGGGTCTGGATTGCAATACTGGAAAGAATTATGTTGAATCTTGTTTTGTATTTGATAAGAAGTATGATAGATGTTTGGGAAAGCAATCCAACGGTTGGTGCATTGTTAATCTGGACTAATTCAAAATAACTATCAAAATTTAAAATTATGAAGATAAATTTAAATAAGTTCCATTAATAAAAACAATCAGTCCAAATGGATTGATATACTAAAACAATAAAAAATTTAGTGATTCTAATACAAATTCTAAAAATTTAAAACAATAAGCTTTATTTTAAAATGCAAAAAGAAAATCTCTCCAAACTCCATGGATTTCGACGGGGTGTGCGCTGGGGGAAGGGGGATGATGGTGGCAACATAGGGAAAAGTATGATTATAGATCTCTTTGGCATGCAACGTTGAGTTGGAGGTGAGTGTAGAGGGAGTGTCAAGTGACTGAGATGTAAATGGCGGAGTGAAGTGGTGCGAGGGGTGGGTGGGTGGAGATCTAGGACAAGGGGCATAAATGACGAAGATTTGGTGAGATGAGTGATGAGGTGCTGAAGATAGAAGATTGGGGGAGTGAACAACGAAGATCTAGTCCGCGAGATGGCGGGCAACCAAGGCCAGGGCCTTCTATGGGTGTGATTGAGGTCTTGTGGGGGAAAGGGTGAGCCATGAGGATGAGCTCCGCTGTTGGGAGTGACATCTTTTCATGGTCTGGTGGGGGAAAATGAAGCTCCAACGAAGAGGTGGGTGGTGGCAACTTGACATGGTATGATAATAGAGATAGTGGAACCACAGTACTTATGTTTTGTAGGAGGGCTGGATTTTAGGAGGGGGGGAGAAGGGTGGAAAAAAGAGGCTTGTAGAGTTAATCCTTTAGTTTGTGTTGAAAGTTTTGAAGGATGTGAAATAGATGACGGATTAATTCTATAAGAATGGAAATTTATTAATGTAATAACTAAAATATTCTATTATATTATTAACCAATTGTTGACTCATAACATGTGAATTTTAAGAGTATTTAAGTAAATTTAACATTTATTTTCTTTAATAGTGAATTTATATTCTAAGAATGACACAAGCATTGACATTTCTCTTTCTCATTTTTTATATTTTTTTTCAATCCTTTTAAACTCTTGTTATTGATTTAAAAAAAAAATGAATGATTAAGTGGGAAAGTTAATTGCTCCTAGTTCACCTTTTTCCCTTCATGCAAAATAAATGTGCCCTCAAAGTAATCTTTATGTTGTAAAGTTTTCTATTTCATTCCAACCTTCCTAGACAAGTGAGAGGAACCTTTATATTAGAGAAATTGGCACGGGGAAAAAGGAGAGAGAGGGGCTTAATTGGAGATTAGTGACATGATTTTGAATTATATTTATTATAAGGAATATAGACAGGAAACATATATGGGATCTTAAATATGCATGATCTCTGAATTGAAAGCGAATCGTCATGTGTTGCTGAAATTCATTGAAAGTTTTTATTCTAGGCTGTATAAAATGATGCTTTGAATGAGAAAAATTTTCTTACAAAGGGAATCAAGTGTTGTACATAAGCTGCCTACTCATGCAGGTTTGACAGTTCAGGTGGTCAACTTCTCCAGACTTTTGCGTCGCTTCCGTTAACGGAAATTTTGAGGCATGCACATTCTGCAGATTCAAAATTTTATGATTATTTTCAAGGTTGAAATCATATTGCATTCCCTTTTTTTTTTATTGGGGCTTTCCGCTAAAAAATTTTACTCAATGCTTTAATGATCCAATTATATATTGTGAGTATGTTGCAATCTAGTTTGAGATGTTGCTAATCTTTGATGCTAATGGTTTACTCTCTGCATTTATCGAGAAAAAAACCCCTCCTTGTTGGCGTAATGAGAAAAAGTTACCAGTGCCTTGTGTTCTTGAGTAGTTTTTGTGTGAGTGAGTCCTGTATTGGATTTATTAGTAGCTGCTTTGGCTTCTAGGTTTGAGTTAATGCACAGTTTTGTTGCACAGCCACTGTATGTTTAACTGTCGTTTGTTTTACTAGAATTAAACCTAGATTCTAGATGTTCGTAAGCTTACCTGAGTAATGGCAATAAGTTTAGTAAGAGTTAATAATTGATCATATGAGAGATGCTTAGAACACCCCAATTAAAATGACATTTTGTTTTTTAACATGTAAGAGAAAAGATTGGCACCCTTTAAAAAAATCTACCATTCATTATTAAAGAGAATGAAGATTAGCACGTTGGTATTTAAAACAAAATTCTACCATTAATAATTAAAACAAAAATAATACATGATCTTTGCAGAGCAAAGATGAGATGATAATAATTAAGATGACACAATATATGATAAATGATCTTACATGAAATGTAAATAACGAGAGGGGTTAATTGATATCCAAGCAAGACAATATATACATTTCATCTATGTTGTCACCTCCTAGACTCCCTATCAAACCCTTAGCAAGAGAAAAATGAAATAAAACTACGATAAAAGTAAACCAAAAACAGGCAAAACAAACAGCTAAAGAACAACAAACAACCCCAAAAGGGAAAGGAACAAGCAGGGACTTCATAAGGAACTAAAGGAGCCTATAGGTCAAGTATAATAACTACCCCTGTACAACACCCCCACTTAAAAAGCCTGGTTAAAACCTTCCGATCGAGTAAAACCTAAAGGGAAAAACTAGGAAAGGAAAAAAGAGTACTATGTCTATGTTATTTGACAAATCTATAACTAGTACAATCCCTCTACATTACGAACAGCAAGACAACTACAGAAGGCCGTTCTGTCCCCGTATTTCTTTCTTGCAGCAGCTAAACGGCTTGTGGATCCTGCGTTAAACTTGACAGCAACTCATTGAATAACTCATTGTCATCAAGAATACTCATTGGAGGATCATCATCAAGATTATGACGGTTCTGTACGCGTAGTATTTGTTCCGGGTCCTCGTAGTATGAGTGATCCTCAATATTGATCCTAGAATCATCTTGAGTTGGTTGCTCAAGACGGTCCTGCAGGCGTTGGATGTCTCTTCTGCCTGATTCTTCAGCACCTTCGTTGGACGTCCTGGATTCTCCTAAATTCTCTTGCAGCTGCCCAACGTCTGATGAATTCTTCCTTTCTGTCACATTGACTGATTCAAGTTCATCAACAATATTATTTGGAGGATCATTATCGACATTTTGTACTATTTGTTCCAGCTCCTTGTAGATTGAGGTATCCTCAATATTGAACCTGGGATCATCTTGTGTTGGTTTGTCAAGATACTCCTGCACGTGTTGGATGTCTCTTCTGCCTGATTCTTCAGTACCTTCGTTGGACGTCCCGGATTCTGTTAAATTCTCTTGCAGCTGCTCAACGTCTGATGAATTCCTCATTTCTATCATATCGACTGATTCAAGTTCAACGATATTCTTTGTAGGATCATTATCAAATTTTTGCTCATCGTTAAAATTTATGCTTGATTCTTTTGTACCCTTCTTGGTCCCAGTCGCCTTCTCTTTTCCTTTTTTGCTGATCCGAGAAGTTGTCCCCTTCTTTTTATCATTGTTGCTTATTTTTCTTTCTATTCGACAAATAGCCCATTTCTGGAACTGCTCTATCCAAAACCAAAAGGCATACAAAAGAATGTCATGAATTGGAAAACCAATATTAATATTGGACGAAAAACTATAAAAAGGAATTAATACAAGGATTAATATACCTAGAAAAAATTACTATAATAATATAAATTCCAATTAATTATTATATTACTAACTATATATACACACGCGTACACACTGACACACATAAAGTCTGTTACTACTTTACTTACATCAGTTGTACTGTTGTCTTTCAGCGTATACTCATACATAATCCAAGTAATTCCCTCTTCCTTAAGTGTTAGTTTCAACTTCTGAGCTGTCCCCCCACAAACATCAACGCAGTTTCCTGTGTTCCTCCAAGGCAAATTTCCACTCCCTGATTTCCTGTTTGTCTTTTTTTTAGACTTTTCTGAGAATTTTTGTCTTTGTATGCAGCAATATCTCACATTATCATACATGCCTTCCTTGGGATCCCCTGAAAAGAATTTTTTAAAGACCAAATATTATATATGTGTGTGTGTGTAAATGGAAAGAGGACTGAGATTATATAAGAAATTTAGCACATGCACTCACTAAACAACTATTAAAATTAGTCCCAGCTTAATTTGTAAGTGACGAAATAAGAGAAAGAAAAAAGAACTAAACGTTAGAAATCATCAAGCTCTAGGGTTTACATACAATTAAGATTCCAAGGCTGACATCCATTGGTGTGATCTGTATCCTCTACGTACTCAATAGAGCGCTCAGTGCTTAACTCACAAGGAATCAGTCTTCCATGATGAATCTCCTCTAGAGTTTGCCTGAGTTGTTCTTCGCTTGGATTAAACCAATGGCCAAAGGGCAACATCTTAGGGTGATCAATGAATAGTGGTCTTTTTTCTTTTTTCAAGTGAAGATTTGAACACAAAGAGTATCTAGCTGCTTCTGCACCTCCAGCTTGCCTTTTTTAAAGGAAAACACCCTTCTCAATTTTGTGGGTTAGTGATTGGTAAATTGAAAACAATTCATATAGGGTTTTCATTTTTTCTATTAATTTAATAACTACAAATTAACGGTATTTGAAGTATGGCTTTGTTGCGTTTTTTCAACATTACGACATAATGTTTCATCTCGTCCTTCTACAACTTAATTGTATCGGAAAAGAAACCTTCACCGAGACGCAACTTATTAGTAGATCAATATATAGCTTTGGGATAGGATTTTCAAGCTCTCCAAGTGTTGAAAAAAAAAATTCTTTTCTATATTGACCAGAATGGTGCCCAACAAAGGCTGGCCGGGGAGCAGATCTGACGGTTCACAAGTAGTGGGGCCATCGATCTTACACTCATCTTAAGCTTGATTAGTTGAATCTATGGCGAGCTGTGTTTTTTCCTCTGCTAAATTTGAGGTGTCGCCGTCACGGTCGCTGTCAATTCCGCCAGTTTTCCGGCGGTGTTTCATTCATTTATCCTTGATATATATATATATGTACATATATATGTATTTATATTCAAGTATATGGTATGATAGATCATATGAAGACAGAGGAAATTGTGATGTCATAGTAGCGCGTCTCTAATCCGTTTGAGTTTATTTTGCATGAACGTATCACGGAATCTTTTTCTCTCTAGAAAAGAGAAAAGATTGATGCTGATATATATTAATTACTATTTCCTAATTTTGGCGATATATTGTTATTGGGAAGTTCTGGGATTAAACCCACCGAGGGATCTAAGGACTTAAGCCCCACTCAATTTTTTTATTTTGAATGCCATATATACATAAATGAGTGTTATATTATATTAATATATATTAGCCAACACTAAAAATTTAAATTAATTTTATAACCCCTTTATAAAGATATGATCACTTTCTTTAAAAATTCAATAGATATAAAAATTTGTCGTGGATAATTATAGCATGTTAATAAATATTTATTTTGATTAGATTTTTGTTTTGGTTATTAGTTCTCAATAACAAAAAGTTCTAACTTCGTCATTTACGATTTAGGAAACTATTCTTTATTAGTTGAAATGCTGTCTCGCACTATATATACACACACATATAAGCATCCTTGCCAATATTAGTGCAACACCTTGTTGACTAACTAATTACATTGATATCCTCTTCACTATTAAATATTTTTAGAGTTTTCCAAAATTCCCTAAAACAATTACAAGAACAACAAGCCCAAACCCCTTGAACAAATACAACCAGCATATTGGAAAAAGGATTACAAATGTGTGGGAGAAAATTATAAACTTTCGTAAGTTATTGAACATGACTATACCATGGTCCATACGTTACAATTTTTTCCACTCTTTGAGCTTCCTCTTAACTCATCTCCTCCCACTCAAAATGCATGTATGTAAAGCATTAACCCTTCTAGAAAAAAAACAACCGAATAGCTTCTTCTTGTTGTTGTTCTTGTTCTTGTTCTTGTTCTTGTTGCTGAATATGGAGACAAAAAAAAAAAAAAACATAATACTTACAGGCCTATTATTTATGATTTCTTTTGATATGTAGGCTTTAACATTTAGCTAACAAATAAATAAAGAAATGAATAGGAAACTAACCGTCTCATGTGTATAGTCCGGACCAACACCAGCATAATGTCGAGGCCCTCAAAAGGGAAACTTGTTCAAGTCGTAGACAGCATTAAAAGAACCGATGCCCTCCCTATTACACCACAATAAATTAAATAAGAAGGCGCTGGCACACAAACGAATTTTCTCTTCTAGTAAGAAGCAATTCCAAGAGTAAGAATGACTGTAATTTATTTATTCTTCTTTTTTTTGCGTGTATATATAAATGGAAGTTTAATGTCAGAGCCGACAAAGAAGTGCAATCTACTTGAGGCGGAATATCGTATCATTTTACTTCATTGGGGCACAAATAGGGGGGAAATTTATATACTTTTTGAACAGTTGACTCTAATTTTCTTTTAAAATTAGGCAATTTTTTAGCGGGGATGAAAAAAAACTACAAGTTAAGTATTTATTTTGAGCCGTCAATTTTGCAAAAAAAAGGATTTTGACTGAATAAAACGGTGTCAAAACATACACCATTAGTGAGGTTTCCACAAGAGAAGTCTTCTTAAAACTATCTCTCTAACTATTTAATGTATAATTCAAAAATAAAATTTAGTATAATTACAATTATTTAGTGTATGTATTCTAATATAATACTAAAAGTCTAAAAAAAACAACACAAAACAAAAACACGGTTATGAATCTCCTAACAAAAAATACCATAAATTTAAAATATTTAACTTTCTTTTTTTGTTAAGCTAATTTATTGTTGTCTGGCTATGTCGATCTTGTTCTCCCAAAAAAGCTAACGATGTTGAGGAGTAAGCACAAACGAAGATGAGATGAACGAAAAAAAAAAGCTAACGAGTTTATCACACTCCTAAAGAAATATATATATATTAAGAAAACAAAAAAAGAAAAAAAAATGAGCATGCATGGTACTATAGTTGATGTCATATTTATAATAAAAAAAAATTAAAAGGAAAGTTTATTGGTTTTTTAGATTCGAGAATGGAAGCCAAATTATATAAGGTAATGACATCATGGAACAGTGAATCCAGAGAAACTATTTGTCGTCGTTTCTCTGGTTTGTCGTTCGTGGAGATCAGTGTGTTGGGATGTATTGTTTTGGAAAGACGAAGAGACTCTTGATCTAACCAAATTTAGACATCTTCTTGATATTCACTTTGGAAAGACATTATTGCTCAATGCATTAAACTTTGTGAATGGATCTTGCATTGGACATCAACCAAAGGTGCATCAAAACCATCATATGTGATCCACCGTTTACCAGGGACAACTTGACTTTTCTTACAAAATGGTATGTCATCTCCTTAGTGTTAGAATTGTTCAAATATATAAATGAAAAAAAAAAAAGTTGGTTGCTTTGTCAGCCCAGTTTTTACTTGTAGAAAGTAATAAAGTATTTTAGCATTATTAAAGTTTGGTGAAACTTATGGTAGGACATGATTGGAAATAGTCATGTATCACATGTTACAAACCTTTGCATGGATCATGTGGAATGTTAAGCCATAGGAAGGGTCAAAAATGTTTGTCCAATAATAAAACCTCTCGGTTTAAGTTTAAGGTTTTTAAACATATAACAAAATCTGGATAGTGAAATTAAAATTTAGCAAAGATTTTAAAATATTTTAGGAATAACAAAATTTAATATTATTAAAATAATTACTATGCAACTATAATTGCGATAAACATTATGATAATTGTTGTTTATTTTTGTTATTTTTAAAATATTCTAAAAATTTTGCTTAATTTTGAGTACATTATTGCAATTCTATCATGTGGTGTAATTAGTAAATAAATTATTTACATCCTAAATCTATTATTTATTTTAAATATTTTTAAAATCTGTTTTTCACTTCAAAAAATTTCAAAAATCTGTTATTTATGAAACCTTGCAATAACAATGGCCCATGGCGCAGGTACTTACAAAGTCAACACATGGCCTTTTCCTATATTTAAATTTGTACTTGATTCAAAACTTTACCTTGTATTTTATTTATTTATTTATTATATTATTATTATTATTATTATTATTATTATTGCTTTCATTAGAGGGAAATTAACCTTGTATTTTGGTAATGTTAATTCGTAGATCAAATGACTTATGATGAGTCACGCGCTTCGCTTGGACTTTTTAAGAGGATTGGAGATTTGGTAACATGTAGGCAATGGCTATTCACAAGCTGCGGGAAATCACGAATGCAATAATTTAAATACGTTAAGATTAAAAAATCTTTCCTTAACACCAAATGCTTCTCATTTTATAACAAAGTTTCTAAGCCAACTTTAGTTATTAATTATGAGAGGTTGTGTCTTGGACGAACATGGGGTTTGCTTGATATTATCGAATGGCAAGCAACTTTCAAATATATGAAGAGAGCGTTGCCGAACAAGACGTCGCCGGAGTTACAAAGGAGAAGAAATTTGATGGTGAGAATAGAATTATTGGCTGGTCGATTGATTCCATTAACAAGTTATTCAGCTTGGATCAAGTATTATGTTACATGTTTGACCGTTTGAAGTAGCTGCTTGTTTTGAATTCAGGTTATAATATGTGTTGTAACTGCTAACTATGTGTTTATGCTTCCTAAAAAAGACAAACTGTGTTTTGTGTTGATTTTGCTATATCAATTTGTTACCTAAAATGAGATTTGTCATTTGATCTACGTGTGCGTCATATCATATTGAAATTCTTAATAGGTGTTATCAAATTAAAAACTAAGTTGTTGGGCTAATTTCAAAATTCACACCATAACGGTTTAATGTATTATGTATAAGTAGATGTATTTTTTGAACTTGAGATGGGGATTCAAATTAAGGTGAAAATTTACAACTAATCTTGCTGCCAAAACTAGCATACATACAACTTTTAGTAGCTTTTTTTTCGGTTGTAAAGCTGCAAAAAGATGACATTCACAGGCATTAAGATGCACAATATTCATCTCTCCAAACGAACTCCAAATATAGAGAGCAGAAAGGGGGTGCATAAATCATCTAATTTTCTACAAGTAAGAGCTATTTAAACGTAAAAATGAGACCAACCAATCTTGACAACCAAAACAAACAAACAATGAAAGATTTTTAAAGGATGCAATTATTACTCAATGGACACTCCCCTAAGCAGAGAAAATTCACTACGAAAAGCATATTAGGAGAAATGCCAGATGACTGATTTCTTCAAAAATAAGCCAAGAAAAGTTGGGGATCCTAAGCTGCCCGAGTCTTTTTTGATCCTCCATATTTCTATTTTTGATAGAACTAGGGGCTGGTTTTCACTTTGAAATGGTTCTGCTCCCTGCCCCTTCTGTAGTAACTAGTAAAGCGCTTGGTTCAAGGAACGACACCAATCGTATTTATCTCCTCTTCACAGTAAGATGTCTTCTGCTTATCATTGAAGGCTAGGAGCCGGCCTATGCTTTCTTTCTAGGGGCCAACATCTAAACAAAAGCCGCACTTCAAGAAAGCTTTACTTGGCAGGCGATTCATGCCCACTCACTTGGATAATGCTCTGAACACGAAAGTGTGCAATTCCTCCCCCTTGGCCCTTTCTTTCATGCCAAGGCACAGAGACTGCCTTGGAAAGCACTAATTTAAAAAAGATTGAAAAAAAATACAGATACGAAGTAGATACGGACCATATGGTCTTCTATGAAGCCAATATCATATTGTGCCTATATGAAAGATCAAAACTTATCTTAAAAGTGTTAAAACGTTCATACAAATAAATAAGTATCGTCTTTATATGTGCATGGAGAATTTACAACATTTGATTTCTTCAAATGCACTCCCAAATACTAAAACCAAAAGGATACAAACCCGCCCATCTGAACTTATACAAACAAAAACGAGGAAAGGGATACAATATAACTCCGCTAATTTTACAGGAAAATCGGAGATAAAGGGAAAAAATGACACTATACTAGGTACTACCAAATGACATAGATAAAGAGATGAACAAATTAACACACCATATAAGTAGGGAAAATCACCGCAGACAGACAGCGAAAGAATATTAATATGCTTGGCTATTCAAATTACGCCGCTAATTATGAATAGACAGGGCACTAGGCTGCGAGCACGAGAGATGCGGATACTTGCTAGCTTTCCTTTTTCTTAGGTTCTTCCAAAACAAATTCAGCATACAAATCCTTAAGAGCAATTACAACTGTGGTTATGAGCGGCCCCATAATCGCACCCTAGCAACCACGATCATTCAAAAATCATCAACGTCACATGATCAATGAAAGAAGTATAAGATGCAAGATAACTGGCAATTTAACAAATGTTGGCAGAATAGATAGCAAAATTCAAGAGTTTGGATGTTATGTGATGGAGATCATAAGCATCAAATCTGGCTAATAATAACAGGGAAAAGAAATTGGAACTCGTGCGATGGTCAAAAGCATCAAATTTAGTTAATAATAGAAGGGAAACTTCTCAAATTTCATATAAAACAACATTAAGCATCAATAAATTCTCATTCTGAAACTTAACAGCATCAGCAGCAGGAATCATCACGAGAGAGCGAGAGAGAGATATCTGAAAAGCTATGGAGACGGAGATCATAAATAATTAAATCTAATATACAAGGCAGTGTCAGTTCTACCTAGAAAAGGGTGTTTCGCATAAGAAATTTGGTTGAAACTCCAACATCCCCAGCCAATGAATGTGTCACAAAGTAAATTTCAGCTTTACTACGGGATTGTCATGCTTTTAAAAGAAGTTATACTTGGCAAGACAAGAAGGAGAAGTAGAAACAGAAAACAAAGTTTTAAAAAAAAAATGTTAGAAAGAGCCTTCGAAAGATCCTTTTCTGTTTTGACTCTTTTGAGTAATAGAGGTTTTGAAAGGATAATTTGTGAATCTGCCTCCTAGGAGAAGACTTTCTAATCTCAACAGCTTTCTCTCTTAATAAGGATTGTGAGTGGTTGGTGACAGGAACTTGAAGTTAGTTGGTTAGATGATTGGTTAGTCGCCGCTACTGGTTAGTATTTTCTTACGCAGTTAGTAAGCATTTTGTTAGAAGGGTTAGTTGCGTAAAATGGAGAGTTAGTTGTTAGTGAGGATTATTAGTCAGGTTAGCAGGAAACTGGGAAAAACCCTTGGGAGAGGTGGGTAGGCTCTCGAATCTCTACCTAGGTTTTGGTGTGTGGGTTTTCTTTGCAATCTTCAGTTACATCATCAATAAAGTTCTATTCTTTGTTCAATTTCCGAGTTTGTGGTTATACTCTTATCAGTTGGCTGCTTGTTCTACTCTGTGTTTTTTGCCACATTCTCAAAGCCGTCAATTTTTTCTTTCCTGCCATAGTTCTGGTATATAATTTGATTTGTTATAGTTTTATTCCTGGCTGATGTTGACACTTGTTTGTGAGTGATCTAAGTCAGCTTCTGGTTTGTTTGCGTGTTTTGTTTTCCCTAGTTGTTCTGCTTCGTTGATAAAGTTCTTTCAAGAACTAAAAAAACAATAAATTTTCACATTCGAAGTTTAATAAACTTTTAAAAGAAAGTATTTGTCCTACCCTGAATTTTTATTTTTTTTTTCAGAAAAGGTTTTTTTTCGTATAAAGTTTGCTTGAAATTCTGTTATCTCCAAAATTCATCTTTATAACTTGAAAGTGTCATTTGTTTCCCGATTAAACACATTTCAAACCTTTTTGCTAGTGTTTTTCTCATAAAAATTTGAATTTATGTTTAAACTTATGGGCCAAACGGGCATAACAGACTCCTAAAGATTCACTAGAATATTCATTTCCAGGCTGCTACAGAAAGGTTTGGAAGTTATGTGATGGAGATCATAAGCTTCAAATTGGACTGATAACATCAGGGCAATTTTGTAATAGTAGTTCCACACTTGTTGGCCCAACAGCTGAAGCAATAGTCGTTTGAAAGATATGAAAAGCTATGTACTGAAGATCCTAAGCATCGATTTTTTTCCCGAGTAGGACCTAGATAAAGGTGATTTTGCATAGAAAGTATTTTTTTTTTTTTTTTTTTTTTTTGAAATTCTATTACCTACCGTCAATGACACCTATCACAAAGTCAAAAGAAAAGACTCCTAAAGATTCATTCAGAACACGTCTGCAAATTTTTTATGAAAGATTGCACCAGAGCATCTAAGGCAGAGATTTACAAAGTGAAGACACAACAAGCACGACAAGGGAATTCCTAAGGATCAACTCTGTATCAAAAAGACAACAGGACGATTTTTCTTATAAAGTTTTATCAAAATTCTGTTATCACACATATCACAAATTGAAAATCAATAAGACTCCTAAAGATCATCCATGGAGAAACATAGGAACACAAACATCAAGCATTTTGAAAGAGAGAAAAAAGAAAAGATAGAAATTTACCTCCAGGGCCGAGGGAAACAATGTCATTCCACCGATGATGCTAAGACCAGTAAGATATGCGCTGTGACCCGGTATATCCTCCTGGATTTCGGATGCACAGTAGTCCAGAAGCACAAGGTGGATAACGGACAATACAATTGCTACAAGGTATCTACCTTCCAGGACTAGCTGCAAAGCTGCAGGAATAGTAGCGAACCAAGATGGAAAAATCGGAAACAGAGAGCTCCCAATAGCAAGAACCGTGCACATGTACAAGAAATGGATTTTATACAATCTGAACAAAAGCCAAGTGAGACATCCTTGAATGAAGACAATCTCAGCCGTGGCAAGCAGAACACCAGAGATCGCCTGATCAAGGACCTCAACACACCTAACCCTTGCTGATTTTGAAATCGGGACCATAGATATCACTTGCTCAGTCACTCCACCAGAGTCCGACGTAATCAGATAGTACAAGACCCAGAAGAACACCATTGACTGAGACAAAAAATTGAACACCTCAGCAGCACCGGAAATAATAGAATTCCAGATCGAGAACATAAACTTTGCGCTGCTCCCTAGAACTGCAGTGCTGCTAGCAATGACACGCTGTGACACGTCCACACCCTTAACAGCATATCCTCTCGCCTTCTCCAGAAGATCCTCCCTACTGATTATCAATTCCCTAACAATGGCATCCACTTCTGTGTAAATCTCTCCCCACTCCCTATCTTTAATCCGGTTCCTCAAACTCATGAGCTTCTCCGTATAGGGCGGCGGCATAATCAAAGCTGTCGAGGGCACAGACAAGTTACCCTCCTGATGCCTGATCACGAAGTGCTTAATCCCAGTGACAAACTCACTCATGTTATACTGCATTGCCAAACTATCAATCTGCTCAGAAACAGTCTCATACACTTTCGTGCTATACTTATCAACCATCCCGGGCAAATCATTCTCGTCCATCCATTGCCTAACCCCAATCTTCTCAGCATAATTGCTCTCCTCAACATGCAATTTCAATGAAATAACAGCATCTTTACCTTCAACACCAATTTTATAGGAGAAAAACATGACACCAATAATTAAACCCAAAATCATACCAGTAATCAAACCAATTGCCACAATTGTCTCCAACCTCTTCAACAACCCTCTAGTGAAAAAAGCGCTAATTCTACTCCTTGGGAACCTAACGCTCCTAAAGGAAGAAACCGTTGACATTGTGGAGTCAACGGTTGTGGCACTAAAAACAAAACCTAATCCAACAAGCGCCAAAGACCCAAAACCCCCAGCAGTCTCATAAACAATTACGAAAATCCAAAACGACACAAGCCAACGGATCAACTTGGAAAATGCACTTCTGTGTTTTCTTGGGGTGTTTTGGGATTTGGGTTTTCTGAGGAGAAATCTGACACAAACTTCTCTGACTTCCACAAGTGTCCCTACAAAGACTCTGAAAAAGGCTACGGGAATGGCCAAAACGGTCTCTGTGAGGCCTAATCCTAAGGGTTCCGACCAAAAGGAGACAAGGGTTTGTTGGATACCTCGGAGAGGGATGGAGCAGAGGACGGCCCATTGGATTGGCCGGAGGTATTCTTCTAGAAGCTTGCAGATGCCGAAGAGGGTGAAGATGGCCAAGCCAAGGCCGGCGTGGGCCATGGCGATGCAGAGTGCGAGTCGGACTTGTGGGTCGCCAGAGAAAGCCGGTTTCTGATCTGGGTCGGCGGCGGCGACGGCGGCGGCGGCGGCGGCTTCCGGAGAATCGGCCTCACGTGCCTCATTCGCCGCAGGTGTTGGCGGCGAGTGAGGGGCGTCGGAGGGTTTTCGGGTAGAGGCTGATCGGAACATGTCTTGCCAGGCTGGGTTTGTGGAGTTTGGATCTGAGTATGGGACTAATTCCATATATAAGATAGAGAAAAAGAGGAACTTAGTCTGTTTATTTTGAGGTCCAATTGGGGGGCTACAGAGGGGACTCTTTAAGCGGTCAGATTTGGAAATGGATAATTGTGTTCTGATGAACTGGACGAGTTAAGAGAGAGAGGCTGAGAAGTGGGAACTGCCAGTTTCTGACACAAAAGGCCAAGAGAGAGAGAGGGAGAGAGTCTCAATCAGCTGGAACATGAAAGTGAGATTGGATATTTATGCAACAGAGTTTTAGAATGAGGTGGTCTTGTCGGACTGACTTTTGAGGACCTAAATGAGGTAAGAATTAATCATATTTTCGTTAGATTGGCCTTTTCCTTTCAAATTTTTTCTTCTTTTTCCTTCTTTTTTTTAGCTTTTTTACGCTTAAGAGTATTATTACCCTTGTTGCATATCCTTTTTTCAAAAAAAAAAAAAATTGCATGTGTGTTCAAGATCGTTTCATACACAAATATTATTTAGGCATGTTACTTAAAAAATAATTTAAATACTCTAAGAAAAACATGCTTTAACTTTTTAAGTAATGTAGGACATTAAGACATCAAAATTCGAGAGTAAATCTGAGTCTTAAAAATCTGTAAAATGTCAGGTGTAAATATAGACTCAGACGGCGAAAAATTAGGTCCCACAAATGAAGTATCTTTTATGTCTCGTTATGAATTTTGTTTTTGTTTGAGGTATGTTCTTTTGCTCATCTTGTTCACGTGGATAAATGGTCAAATAGGGAAGAGACCAAGTGTGTCGTTTACCTTGTTGTCGTTTTTTGCCTTAGCTGAAATGGTTGAAGCAACTTTTCTTTTTGTGGGATATATTTATAGCTTCAAAAAATGTAAGCCATAGTTCATGTTCGGTTTTGTAAGGAAAATTGTATTTATTAGGTCACTTCATAATTTATTTATAATCACATAATATATGTTGAAAAAGAAAGATAGTATAAAATAAAAATTTGAATGGTTCAAAATTATATATTTTTACCTTTTATTGTTTTTTTTCTTCGTGCATTATAGTCCTGAAATGTCTTTATTTTGAACAGCAGTTTCTTTCTTTTTCTTTATTTGACAGAGTCTTATTTTGTACAATTATTAATGCTTGAAACATAAGAAAAATTATAAAGTTAATAATTGAAATATGGATCCTCGTTACAAGGCCCATTTCCTTTACTCTCGACTAGCTCTAGTCAGGCATTGAATTTTATTTCATCAAGTTTCATTCTCCTTTCCACTAATAGCAAATTGGAACAATAAATCTGAAAACATCAGTAATTTCCAGACTGAAATTCAGCTTTTCCTTTTGACGAAATTCTGACATTCCATTTCATATGATCCCTATTCATTTTAAAAAATGCTAGAGGCATCGTCCCTGTTTAGCACAACTTATAAAAAGTGTACGCAACTATAAGGCTTCATGTTCTAGGATCCATCGTATCTTACATTAATGAGTGTTTGGGAACGCTATTTAGAAAATGTCATTTCAACTGTTACAATATAAAAGCTTTTATATGCTACAATGGAAAGCAAAAATATACTACAATATAAGGCTCTCATATGTTGTAGTAAAATCATTCTATTGTTTTTTTACAAAAAGATCGTTCTAATTTTTTATTCTA
Source organism: Artocarpus hirsutus (assembly GCA_946598075.1). Taxonomy (NCBI): domain Eukaryota; kingdom Viridiplantae; phylum Streptophyta; class Magnoliopsida; order Rosales; family Moraceae; genus Artocarpus; species Artocarpus hirsutus. Next base: position 43,335 of record CAMOHE010048266.1, read on the forward strand.
ACTAGGTTGCCTAACACACTCTATTTGTATCTACTTATTGATTTTCTCTTAACCTCCATCACAAAATCAACAAATTAAAACCATGAGAAAAAAAATGAGAATGAAAGTGGTGGGTCATGGTCATGCCATGAATGTATTATATAATTATTAACTTTAGACTGTCCCATTAGGAGTCAGTTTCCTTATCTTCTTTTGTAACACTTTCTAATTTGTTCGATCTTCCATGTGCTTGTCTACATATTTGGGAAACAACGCCTTAATTAAGGATTGTTGTGCTTTTGACATAAGCACTACTTCACTTTCAGTGATGTAGAAGCATAAACAAATGTAAAGATACATTTGTGTGTGCAAAAAATATTGCTTTGTACTTTTACCAACACTAATTTTATCAGAGTATTACGTTGTGGAGTTTAATTATTAACCTAACAATTATTGTCTCACGCAAAAAGGTATGAGAGGTGTGTGCATGCGTGTGTGTTTTTTTTTTTAATAACTTCTTTATCATAATAAATTCTATACAATTAAAAGCAGAAATAGCACTCACTTTAAATGTGAACCAGTATAAATATTTTGTGTTTTTATTTGCTTGTATTTTCTTTTGCTTTTTTATTACTCTCAGTAATACAGAATTATGCTATCTACTAGGGTGTTTGAGAAGTATGAGAGAACAAAAAACTATAATATGTAAGAGCTTTTATATTATAGCAACGAAAAGTTTTATTTAAAACTCATTTTGTCAAACACCCTGTTGCTTCTCAACACAAAGTACAACTGTGAATTACTCCAAATATAATCTCAAAGATACAATTCACATTCAATGGATTTTTTTTATTAAGCAACAAATATGAAGGGTAACTTTTTTTTTTTTTTCCAACTACAACCCAACTATATTCACATTCACATAGTGATTGTGCTTGTTCTCTTACGAAGGCAGAAATAAGCACAAAAAGCGCCAACAAAACCCAAACTTCTTGGAAGCCACCAATAAGGTTTACTGTGTCAAAGGAAGGGGAGCTCTGCAGAGGCCTGCAGCCTCCTTTGCTTTCACACTCATATAGTTGATCTCCAGCATATTGCACTTTCAAGAGAAGTCTAAAGCCATAGTACATAAACGACAAGTACTTCAACCACTGCATAAATGTTGGTATGTGCTGCAAAGAAAAATCATATTAATTTTATTTCATGTCAATTGTGGTAAGAAAATTATCTTTTGTGTCACTTTAATATTCTAAAGTAGAGAGTTAACAAGAGGTTTTATTGGATAATTGGTAAATTAACATAGTATGAAAGTAGGAGGTTGAGCTCAAAGCCTTGTAAGAACTACCACTTATAGAGTCTAGTTATTTATTTTTATCATTGACGTGTGTAACAATAGGCTTAATAGAGTGTTTGGGAACCAAGTTAGAACTTGAAGTTGAAACTTAAACACAGTAAAATATGAGAGTTTTATATCGTCGCATACTTTTACTTTACATTGTAGCATGTAAGAGTTTTACATTATAACAGTTGGAACTATGAAGTTGAAACTTGGTTCCCAAACACACTATAATTCCTTTCATGGAAGTGGTCTACTCAAATACTAACTCTTTAAGAATTGTATGTCTCTAGTTCACCGTATTTTTTATTCAATTGCTCATTGTCTAGCCAACATGTGAGAGGAAGTCTTAAGGTATTTGACACTGTTCACGGTTCAAACTTATGAGTTTGAATTCATTTGACAAATACCTTATTAAAATAAAAGACTTTTATTAGCCCACCTACTAATAACTTAATCTTTTGAGAGAATTTATTTTCCCTTCATGCAATTCTTACCAGGAAGATTTTTAACTCCCTTGTTGGAGACTTGGGAGTACTCTATTTCTGTTGGAGACTTGGAGACTTGATGCAATCTTTTAAGGTAAATTAAATGACAGTTTGGGATTGTTATGCTTTTAAAAGAATTGTTCTACTTATACTAAAACAAAAAACAAAAAAAAAAAAAAGATTAAGATTTCTAGCATTTTCAAACAACTATGAGAGTGTGTTGGTGTCTAAACACACCATTTGGATCATGACGTATGTGCAAAGAACTTTGGGACCTCGCAATACCAAAGTGGTGCCAAGCCTAATTAAATTGATGAATATTGCTAGGCCTGCAACTTCTTTAACCAACTTTTTAATACCAACTCAGAGTTGTCATTCTTTTATTCGCAACCAAGTGTTTAAGAATCGTGATGTCATTTAGTATTAAAAAATTATATCCAATAATCAAGAAATGATTACTCAATTGCATCGTGTCTTGAAATCAAAAATTGGCAAAACAGGAAGTATGCTTGGCATTATTCTTAATTAGATTACCTGAACATAATAGCCTCCTGTGAGGAGAAGCAACATAAGCACCAAAGAGGCAATCATCCCAGCTCTTTTAATGCTCAAAACAGCAGCCCCGAATTGTTCTCCTGCTCCCTAATTACAGAAAAATAAATTATGGGAAAACTTAGCAAACTCTAAAAATAGTAAAAGTAAATAGAAAAAAAAATTTCTACTTTGATCAATTTTCGTAAGAGTCATTTTCCTTGAACTTTAAAAACTCTCACTTTGTTCCCTTAATTTTGAATTAGTCTCACTTAATCCTTTGTATTAGTGTTTCAGTTAAAAACGACTGAAAAAGACGTAGTTAAGTGAGGTCATGTGGTCTTTTTTCATTTGTTTTCAACATAAATTTTAACAGACAGAGTTAAAGGGGGCTAATTCAAAACTCCTGGGACACAATAAGAGCTCCTAAAGTTGATGGAGCGAAGTGGTATTGACCATAACATTAAGGGAGCACAATGGAGAATAATCTTCTTGCTATTCTTGTTCTTCATCGTTAAAACTTGCTTGGCTTGTGACACCTACCAAAAGCATTGCAAAAAGTGTGAGGAAGAAGCAAGGGCTGTTCTTTTGAAGCCAGCCATGAAGTAAAGTATGCTCATGAAAAATGTGGGATAGAAAACTTGTGCGACCATGTCACATGGTGTGCTACACACATGGTACGCACTTAGTCTATACATGTCTGCTTTCCTTTCTTTCACCAAGTAGATCTTCCCAAAGGGGAAGCCATATATGTTAGGGAATGAATTAAACCAAATTGTTCTAGGATCAATCATGTCAAATCATTGAAAAAAATAATTCTAGATTGCGGAAGCGTATCTTGATTCATGATCTTGGATTGTTTTGGGTTATTGCCTTCCAATCCAATACGTACTCCTTGAGATTTTCTTTGAAGATGGAATTTTAGAGAAAACAGGAAAAATGATTTTGGATTGGGGACCATAATTAGAATAAATAACTTTAGTTATTTTAGTGTATTTTCAGTTTTGCCCATCATAAAATCTGAAAATTACAAATTGGTATCTACACATATAATATTAATAAAAATAACCTATACATTATTTTAATACCCAAAAAGCCTTCCAACTTTATCTTAATTATATCACTTTAATTTAGGCTTTACTTTAAGATAGCATTAAATAACACATTTAATTACATATGTGTGTCCACAAGAAAAATTAATTTTTCCAACAATCTCCCACTTGAGCCACATATGTGTCTTAGCAAAAATGTGTTAACTTTAGTGAGTTCAACCTTTGCTATCACACATAAGGCTATTCCTGAACAATCTCGTCCATTGATCATACCAACATAGAACCAAAGCGGTCTTTGTCACAAATGTAGCGTGACTAGACCCATCAATGATTACGTATATCGATATAACCAAATGACATAGATTAAGTATGGATGTGTAGCATGGAAATTACCTGCAAAGTGATCTAAACATGTTTATTTCCTACTGGTCCTACCTTATACCTCAATGAGATCAAAACCGTACCAAAATCAGAGTGTAAGAGAACTGTATTCTTTATTTCTACAGAAAAACTTATACAAACACACAATGTCTATATACAAAGAAAATTAGCATTCAAATACAAACTCCCACTAAAATTATATATCATCAAGCAACTGAACACCTATATGAGCAGTGTGCTCATGAAAGACCTTGGGTGATAGCCCTTTTGTAAGCAGATCCGTTATCATGGAGTTTGTACCCATATGCTCTATAGACATCTGACCACTCTGAACTCTTTCTTTAACAACAAGAAACTTAATCTCTAATGTTTTGACTTTGAAGAGCTCATGTTGTTGTTGGAATACAAGACTGCAGATTTATTGTCACAAAACAACTTAAGTGGTCTTTCTACATTGTTCACAATTCGCAGCCCAGTGACAAAGTTTCGCAGCAATATTCCATGATTGAATGCCTCATAACATGCTATAAATTCTACCTCCATAGTGGAAGAAGCTATGAGTGACTGCTTACAACTTCTCCAAGAAATAGCTCATCCAGCAAGCAAATAAATATAGCCCGAAGTGGATCGACGACTATCTTGACATCCAGCAAAATCCAAATCTGAATAACCAATGATCTCGAGTTGGTCTGACCTTCTATATGTAAGCATGTGATCTTTTGTTCTCTGTAAATATCGCATAACCCGTTTAGCTGCTTTCCAATGATCCATTCCTTGGTTACTCAAATATCTGCCCAACAATGTATGCTATATCTGGACGAGTACAAACTTGAGCATACATTAGACTCCCAACAGCTGATGCATATGGGATATTTTCCATTTCCTTAATCTCAAGGTCGTTAGGACACTGACTTAAACTGAATTTATCTCCTTTAGCCACAGGGGTATCTTCTGGTTTACAGTCCTGCATGCTAAATCTTTAAAGCACCTTTTCGATATAGCTCTTTTGTGATAACCCAAGAATACCCCGAGAGCGATCTCAATGTATTTTAATTCCTAACACAAAAGAGGCGTCACCAAGATCTTTCATTTCAAATTTCTTTGATAGAAATCTCTTGGTTTCGTACAATAAACCTATATCATTGGTGGCAAGCAGTATGTCGTTACCATACAATACCAGGAAAACACACTTACTCCCACTGAACTTATGGTATATACAGTCATCTACAACATTCATCTCGAAACTGAATGAGACTATCACTTGATGAAATTTATAATACTATTGACGAGAAGCTTGCTTAAGCCCATAGATGGATTTCTTTAATTTGCAAACCATCTTCTTTGAATCTCCCGACTCAAAGATTTCTGGCTGCACCATATAGATCGTTTCTTCGATGTCACCATTTAGAAATGTTGTCTTAACATCCATCTGATGTAGCTCAAGATCAAAATGTGCTACAAGTGCCATAATTGTCCTAAAAGAGTCTTTCGTTGAAACTGGAGAGAAAGTCTCTTTGTAATCAATGCATTCCTTTTGAGTAAAGGCCTTAGCGACAATACGGGCCTTATATCGCTCTACATCACCCTTCGAATCCCTCTTGGTTTTAAATATCCATTTACAACCAATGGGCTTCGCACCTTCAAGTAATGGAACGAGATCCCAAACATCATTGTCTTTCATAGACTTTATCTCATCTTTCATGGCATCCATCCACCTTTGAGAGTTTGAACTAGGCATGGCTTGACAGACATTGATCGGATCATAATCCATTAATCCAACACTTTCCTTATGTTATTGGAGAAATACTATGTAATCATCTGAAATAGCACTTCTTCTCTCTCTAGTGGATCTCCTTAATGACACAAGTTCCTGAGGCTCTGGTTCTTGAGGTTGTTGAGTTTGTATCTCAAAGGGTTAAACGACTATGTCTGGTTGTTCTTGATTTGTAACTTGATCAATGTTAAAGATAGAAACCTAAACATTATCAAAAGCAATTGTGAGAATAGGAACCAATTCCTCTTGTTCAAGAGAAACAGGATCAAATTCATCCTCAAAAACAAAGTCTCTAACCTTATTTCTCCCCCCAAACTCAACATCCTCAAAGAATGTTGCAATTCCCGTCTCAAAAATAGCTTTAGTAGTGGGATCATAAAATTTGTAACCCCTTGACCGTTCAGAGTAACCAATAAAGTAGTAGCTCACTGTCTTGGGGTCTAATTTCTTTTCATTAGGCCTATAAGGCCTTGCTTCAGCTGGACAACCCCAAGTATGTAAATGCTTCAGACTAGGCCTTTTGCCAGTCCAAAGCTCATAAGGTGTTTTGACTGCTACCTTTGTTGGTACTCTATTGAGAATGTAAGCTGCAGTCTTGAGTGCTTCACCCCAGAGGGATTCAGGTAAGGTGGAATGACAAATCATACTCCTCACCATGTCCTTAAATGTCCAGTTTCGTCTCTCAGCTACACCATTCATGCTAGATGAACCTGGCATGGTATATTGAGGGACTATCCCGCATTCCTCTAGGAATTTAGCAAAGGTCCTGGACGTTGTTCACCTGATCCGTCATATCTACCATAGTACTCACCACCACGTTCAGATTTGACAGCCTTAATTCTTTTGCCGAGTTGAAGCTCAACCTCAGCCTTGTATGACTTGAACACGTCCAAAGTTTGTGACTTCTCATGTATGAGATATAGATATCCATACCGAGAGTAATCGTCTATGAACGATACAAAATATTGTTGACCATTCTATGAAGCCATAGGAAATGGTCCACAAATGTCCGTATGTATCAATTCTAAGACATCTATAGCTCTATTGGCATCTAATCTCCTTTTGTTTGTCTGTTTCCATTTAATACAATCAACACAAATATCAAAATTTGTAAAATCAAGGGAATCAAGAATTCCATCTGACGAAAGCCTTTCCATCCTTTTCCTTAAAATTTGTCCTAATCGCTTATGCCATAATACAGCAGAATTCTTATCAGTTAATTTACGTTTTATGCCACGAGAACTAACATGCAAGGTTTCATTATAAGAAGCAACTGTATCAAACAAATATAGGTTATCTTGAAATGATAAAGAACCGGTACCAATAACATTTGAATTTAAAGAAAGACTAAACTGACTATTTTCAAATGAACAACAGTATCCAAATTTGTCCAAAGCAGAAATAGAAATTAAATTCTGTCTAAATGACAGCACAACAAATGTGTCTTTCAAATCCAAATAATGACTAGAACTTAACAATAACCTAAAATGCCCTATTGCTTCAACTTCTGCTGATTTGCCATCTCCCACATAGATGAATCTTTCAGTATCAATTGGCTTTCGGCAGCTGAGGCAACCTTGCATAGACACACTTATATGAGTAGTTGCACCTGAATCAATCCACCAAGTGTGTCTTGGCACTGAAGTTAAATTAACCTCAGAACAAACCAAACTGAGAAGCATACCTTTCTTTGCACGCCAAGCATGATACTTGGTGCAGACCTTCTTCATGCGTCTAGGTTTACCACAAAAGAAACAACTATGATTTTCATCCTTATCCTTATCCTTATGTTGTTTCTTTTGTGCTGGACCTTTAGCAGCTTCATTACTCTTTCTTTTCTTCTTTTTGTCCGTAGAGGTGCTAGCCAAGTGAGCACTTTCAGTCTTATCTTGCTTCAGCCTTTCTTCCTCTTGCACACAATAAGAAATTAACTCATTAAGAGTCCATTTCTCTTTCTAGCAGTTGTAACTGATCTTGAATTGATTGAATTGTGCAGGAAGAGAAATCAAGACAAGATGCACTAGAAGATCCTCAGAAATTTCCAGATCTAGTGTCTTTAATCTTGAAGCAAGATGAGACATCTGCATGATGTAGTCCCTTATGTTTCCTTTTGCTTTGTACCTCATTGAAATCAAGCTCGCCAAAACCATGCTTGTTTCAGCTTTATCATTCTTTGCAAAGCATTTTTCTATGGCCTTAAGGAAACCCTTGGCTGAAGTGACCTCATCAAGCACAGTGCCCTTAAGACTTCTGGAATGCCTCTCTTAATGATCATTAGACTTATTCGTTTAGAACGATCCCATCTTTCAAGTTCCTTTTTATCCTCAACGGAACTAGAATCTGTAATTGTGGGATGTTCAACCCTTATGGCTAAGTCTAGATCAAGGCAACCGAGAACAATCAACACATTCTCTTTCTAGTCCTTAAAGTTAGTCCCATTCAGCATAGGAATGGAATTAACACTTGCAGATATTGATGAAGATGATGTAGTAGCTGAACAAAGAGCAAAATCACTATTCACATAAGAGTTCACATAAAACAACCAATAAAATTCAAACAGTGGTTAATCCCATCACAAGAAACCTGTAACAACATAAATATTTAGTCTTTGGACAGAAATATTAACTTGTAAGTGGTATTCTTGGTGTAGTGATCAAATATTAACAATAAATTATGTCAAATAATAAGCTAATCTTTAGATCTACTTATTATTTACATGCCAAAAATACCATATAATTGTTACATATTTATCACCACAGGTATGAATTTAATTCTATCAAATATTAAACTTTCTTTGGGCCGATTAATATTCGCATGAATTAAATTCACACAACCTTCTTAATATCTCAAATTAATTAACATCCACAAAAGATGCTACTTTGGCAGCTTATTGGTTCAATTAATTAATTTGATAATATTAATAATCCAAAAACAAAATTTGAATTTTAAAGTTGCACCCAAAAATTGACCCCTAAAAAAATTGTCAAAAAAGTCAACCCGATAAAGTCAACGGTCAATGTTGACCGTTGACCATTGACCCTAACTGGGTTAACAGTGGACCGGGTCAGGCTGACCCAACCAAGTCCTCACCCAGCTTCCACTTTTTTTTTTAATTCGGGTCACCCAGGGGTTGAGCCCCTGGGTTTCCATCCGGTCACGGGCCGTATGGGCCACTTGGGCCCTTGTAATAAAGCAGCCTTTTTTTTTTTTTTGGCTACTGATCACCCAAGGGTTGAGCCTCTGGGTTCCATCTGGTCACGGGCCTCATTGGCCCGTGTAACCAGATGCCAGTTCTAGGCCAAAGCCCAGAACAATCTCACACCCAAGGGTCACGACCCCTGGGTATCGACTCCTAGCGGTTGGCAGAGCCAACCGCTAAAGGGACTTCGCCGGCTACCACTACTCTACTTGCCAGCTAGACCTGACAGCCGCGACCAGAGAGGGCCGGCGCCAGCGATGGAACAACATGCTGCCGGCAAAAACCAAGAACAGTCGCCCTCTTTCTTTTTTTTTTTTTATCTGCTTATTCATAGGCTTTTGGTCGCCGACTTCATGCTCCGCCGTAGCCAGAGGCAGCGAATTTTCCTTTCCGACGAGGCCTGAGAGTCTTGGGCAAATTTCCTTGCCGACGGCGATGAGTTTGCCGCGGGTAATCGAAGTGGTTACTGATGACTTTGAAAACGATTTTAATGAACCGAATATGCAAACCCGATTTCAACAAATTTCCTTTGTTTCCAGAATGCATTTAATGCATTTGACCTTTTTTATAAACAATTAAATCACAACAGGCACAAACAAAATTCTCGACATGCGTGCATTAACGTCGAGAAACCGCATGCATTAATGTTGTTTGTTTCTTTCCTTTTGTTAACCAGACAACAACGGCAACAACATCCAAAAGCACAAATAACGAATTCTTTTATTAATTGCAGTCATTAAATGCGTGAATTCAAGAATTCATATATTCACGCATACCAAAACTTGATTCAACGTAAAAATATTCAACCAAAATTCTACCAAAAATTTAAAAAAATATTTCTCAATAATTCAACATAAAATCGATGTGATATCACTTATTAGGGAACAAATTAAACTAAATTGTTCTAAGATCAACATGTCAAATCATTGAGAAAAAATAATTCTAGATTGCGAAAGCGTACCTTGATTCATGATCTTAGATTCTTTTAGTTTATTGTCTTCCAATCCAACACGTACTTCTTGAGATTTTCTTTGAAGATGAGATTTCAAAGAAAACAGAAAAAATGATACGTGCGTTTGGGTTTGGATTGTGGACCATAACCAGAATAAATAACTTTAGTTATTTTAGTGTATTTCTAGTTTCGCCCATCATAAAATCTAAAAATTACAAATTGATATCTACACATATAATATTAATAAAAATAACCCATATATTATTTTAATACCTAAAAAGCTTTCCAACTTTATCTTAATTATATCACTTTAATTTAGACTTTACTTTAAGATAGCATTAAATAACACATTTAATTACATATATGTGTCCACATGAAAAATTAATTTTTTCAACACTATACTGATCAAAAATCGACGAGAATGTCCAGAAAATGAAGACGTAGAACATCAAACCAACCTGAATTCGAAAAAGAGTGTGATTTTGTATCTGATCAGCTTTCTTCGTATTAGGAAACAAAAAGTCGTGACAAAAGGCGATGTAGGAAGATTTAGTTAAGAAGTCTTTTTATGCTTGCATTGTCCTTTGTCTTTGCTTGTCAATTAGCTTTGTTTTTTTTGTTTGTTGCTATTTATTTAGTGTGTCGAATGACTTTATTAGTCATTCTGTTATTGTTTTGTGAGTGGACTATGAATACCCTTATAAGCTAATTGTAACAAGGGCAGATTTCTCTCCTCTTTGGGATTTTCCCCCTCTTTAGCCATGAATTTGGTGCTTTTCTAGCTTCTTCTGTGTCAAAAGGGCTTATCGGTATATCTTTTTTTTTTTTTTTTTTTTTGTATCGTTTACCTGATCTCGGAGATGAGCATCGGTATCGATCTCGGACTTCGACCAAAGAAGACCCAACAAGATTGCAACCCCAACTGCTTGAACTAGTCTCAGCTTGTCAAAACAATCCCTGTACCTTTCTCTGAATGTTCTCTTAGACAAAATCCATAACTGATCCCACCAACTCAGGGTCCAATCCTTCTTGACCTTAATTACAGCTCGAAGATCTTCAGGCAGCTTCAAGGCATCTTTGTTGTTCGGTGATTCTCTTCTTTCTCTTTTGGCTCAAGTTGTGTTTTGTATTTGAGTTGTAAATACTAATACAAAATTGGAAACAAATTTTAAGAGGAGTAACAGGAAAAAGGGTTTAGAAAAAGTGAAAATTTTCAAGGGTACAAGTTATTCTTACTTTTGCTGCAGCCTTCTCGAACTCAGGAGATCCTCGAGGTACAGATAAATCTTCAGGAACACTGATGTCATTGACTTGTCCAGTGGCCAAATCAAGCAGAAACTCTGTAGGGTTCATCGGTATCTCAGGGATGAATTGAAGGGAAGAGAAGTGTTCCATGGATTCTTTGGCCTGTCCATAGTAAACCAGATATCCTTCTGATATTAGCAAAAGCTTGTCAAACATTTGAAACATTATGCTTGATGGCTGGTGGATTGTTGTGATAATTGTCCTTCCTGCCTGTTTATCAAACCAACCGAATGTTGATTTTTCAAAACTTAATAGTTTCACTTTATAGTTTGGAAATTTTCATAAAGGAAGAGAAATTTTCAATGTTGTAGTACCTTGGCAAGTCCTTGGAGAATTGTCAAAAGTCTATTTGCCGCGGCCGAATCAAGGCCTGAAGTTGATTCGTCGAGCAATAACAATGAAGGATCAACAAGAATTTCATAACCTATGCTTGTTCTTTTCCTTTCTCCCCCTGATACTCCTTTGATAAATCCTCCACCTATTCTTGTGTGACGACATCTATGGTTACATGAGAGATCATTTAGAAAAATAAAATTTACAAAAAAAAAAAATATTGAAGCACCAATAATGTACTGTTCCGTCATGGAAAAGGTACCTTTCAAGGTTTAGCTCTTTACTATTCATTTCCACTCTTTCATATTTCTCTTGGGGGCTCATGTTGCTTGGAAGCCGGAAAAAGGCTGAAAAAACTAGAGTTTCTTCCACTGTTAGCTGTGGAAATAGTACATCATCTTGTGTCACAAATCCAATCCTGCTAAAGCCAACAAAGGAAAGGAGAAAAAAACAATGACACTTGCTCTTTATGCAATGAACAAAGAGACAAAAAGCTTCTCAAAGATGAAAACATGACCTCCTCTTAAGAGCTTGATTATAGGGTATGTCATTGTAAGTGATTTTTCCTTTGACATTTTCTACTAGTCTCCCTCCAATCACTCTCAACAAGGTTGTTTTAACACTTTCAGATGGTCCCATCAAAGCAAGGATTTCGCATGGGGCCAATGCTTCCTGTGATGCCCTTTAGAATGCACTTGTAATTATCATCATCCATGTTCAGCTGAGAGGAGCCTTGGACACCACTGCTTTCACTGAGTTCGAAGACGCAAGCTTGTTTCTCACCTTAAACTTCACATCTTCAAACAGCACTATAACAATTAGCACAAATTTGAAAATGTTTTTCTCATTAAAATCCATGTTATACTTCAGATTACATGCGTCTTACAATGCATATAAAATTATTCAAAGAAGAATCAAGTTGAGGGACCAAGCTCGGAACAAATTGAGGTACAGAGACAAATTTTAAAGGGAGAGAAGAATTTTGAGATGTTTTATGAATCTTCATCCTGAAAGAAAATACTAAAGTTAGGGGCGGAAAATCTTCTCTACCCGAGGAAAACCAGGAGGGGACGGTCATTGCCGGTATCAGAATTCTTGGTTTTGATGTCAATCTACGAGTACCTATTCCTAAGATATGCTTGAGACATGAACTCTATGCTATGACCAAAGCCATTGCTTCCTGCAATCTGCACGGACACCCTTGTTTGTGGTGACAAAGACATGTCCTCAATCTCATGATCTCTTCTCATTTCAATCGGTTTTGATGATCGAAAATACCCCCCAGACGCCAGATATGCCTGGAATCTGGGTCTAAATGGGAATGAACTAACCATAAGAACCAAAGACTTTAAGATGGTACATTGGTTGGTAAGCCACATTCTTCCTATGCAATGTTTAGGACAAGAAAGAGATTGGCTTTGGTTCTCAAACAACCTTGTCACTTTCTTGATAGACATGCCAAGGACATGACTAGAAATTGGTTCTTCTTCGTGTTACTTAAGTTAACACTTAGATTCGTAAAATGACTTGCCATTTGGTTGAAAAACAAATGGGATTCTTAAGATGATGATTTTGTTATTTAATTTTGGTTCTAGTCTTCTAGAATAGGATAGATTGGAATCAGCTAAATAATATAAATAATCTTCCTTTATCTTCTACGAATAATCTGCAACAAAATATATATATGTATATATACATAGTCTTAAATGGACAATATGGGAAAGAAAAATAAATGAAAACTTTAACCATTTTTCGATTTCTTATTAATTTTTAACTTCCTAAAGAAATTGACATTGCTTTTTTAATTGTTTGAAACATCAAAAAATTTTGGTTACACGATGTCAACTTCCAGATTGCAGAATTTTTACTCAAGCTTTTGCATTTGAGGTTTGATTTGGCTTTCTTTTTTTTTTTTCACTTTCGATTGTCGTTTTGTAGATATTGTCCTTCTTAGGATGTTGTCGTTTTCAAGTTTCACGTTGTTGTTTTGTTTTGTTTTCTTATTTGTATTATTTAATAATCTTACCTTAGACACGTTGTTTTTCAGCGCACTGCCGTTTTTGGCCGATTTCCGGCTCCTATTGTTTTGTCAGTTGTTGTCGTTTTTAAATTCCTGACGTTTCGCGATTATCGTCGTTCTTTAGTTATCGTCATTGATGGTACTGTTATCGATCGCTAAACTGTCGCTGCCAGGTTTGTTCGCGTTTTTCATTATTGTTGTTTTATCGATTGCCGTCGTTTTCCAACCTGTTGTATAGATTGTCGTTGATTCTTCTCAATTTTAAAATGTCGTCGTTTCTGGTTTTCTCGATTTGTTATCGTTTTCCCAATATTATTGTCGTCTCCATGATACTGTTGTCGATTTTCAAAATTGCTGTCGTTTTCAAAGTTGTTCTCGTCCTTTTAAGTGATGAGGTCATTATCATCATTATATGGAGTTGTTGTTTTAAAAAACCATTCCTCCGTGGATTCTTGTCGTGTCCTTGTTTTTTCTTCAGATTTTGATGGTTTTCTAAGGGATATTCACAATTCTTTACCCAAAATTTGAGGTTGTTATAAAATTATTTATTGCTCTTCTTAAAAATAAATAAATATATATATATATATATATTGTAATGACCCGAAAAATTCAAACGTTAATAGCTATGATTAATTGAGGGTTTTTCCCCCATGACTTAGCTAAGCACTTAAGAAAATACAAGTTTAGTATTTATTAACACGCAAATTTAAAGGTCTTAATAGCCGTAAGACCTTAGAAATAATTAATGTTGTGAATACACAAAATTATGTGCTTTATTTATGAAACATGTAATAATGTAATGTTATGATAGTACATTAAAATAATTAAAAATAATTATTTGATGTGCTAAACCAAGAGTTTATGATTTATTAATTTCATGCATGAGCCAAAAAGATGATGTTATTGGCAAAAGTGGAATTTTCAACTTACTAAGATTATGTGAAAATTCCTATATGATAGCAGTTCAGTAAAAGAAACCCATATCAATAATGATCATGAGCTCTATACTATAAATTAAAAATGGTGAGCACCAAGTTCAAGAATGCAAGAATTTCAATGTTTTGAATGTGTATAGTTAATTATTATACACATTAATAATTATGGAAAGTTTACTATTATTGTTGTAATGACAATAATAATAATGACAATTGTCGTAGTAATAAGAAGAAGAAGAAGAGCATTGATGGTGTCCATAAACGCTGATCTATTAGCAAGATGTGGACCCATAAATGGCTTTTTATAAGAAGAAGTTAGTGAAGCACAAAATTGTGCTAAGTTTAGAATTTAAATTAAATTGACTTTCAGATAGTCAATTTAATTTACAAAACTTTTATAAAATTACAACTATTGTTTTTATAATGGAATTTGAAGTTTACAATATAAAGATTTTTAATGAAAATATGTTTTAAATCACATTTAAAAGTTTTTAAAAGTTAAAAAAAAAATGATGATAATACTTAATTGGGCAAAGTTTTAAAATACATGATATCTTTATTAGAATACATACTTACATATACATATAAATATAGACACAGTTGTGAAAATAGTTAATTGTTGATTTTAAAGACCAATGTATCAAAGTTTATTGTTTCAAAATTTAATCACAAAATCCATATAGTATGGATAAATTTATGAAAATGATTTTTATGTCAATATGAACACTTTAGTAACGCAATAATACAACAAGAAAATTATAAATCTGTGTGATTATTTTTAAAAGTGCAGATAAATTATAGTTTCAAAAGTACAGTTATGTCCACAAAAAAATTTAAAAGTTACAGATCAAATTTGATCTACCCGGTACTGCACGGTTTAGACTGTGTGGACCTCAAGTTGTCTATAAAAAATAATAATAATAAAAAAATTCACCAATCAGATTTCTCCCAATCAGCTCTCTCTCTACTTTCTCTCTCTACATTTTCTCTCTCTCTCCTCAAAATCCAGTCAAGATTTCGGCGTCCATTTTCGACACCTCCAGCACCAATGGAAAGCTCTCGTCGAGCCGAGTCCAATGGTGTGCCATGCCGCCCAAAACGCCACCGGAGGAAGCCACACGCGCCGCCCAAAGTGGCAAAAAAACCCAAACTTTTTGACGAGATATCTTCGCCGTCCGACGTCCGATCGACGTGATTCTTGTTCCTACCCGATCACCACGACGAGAGGAACAAAACCATCCTTCATGGCAGCTCAACAGTTGCCGGATTGCTCCGCCCATCTACCTCCATTGTCGCCGGCGTGCCACCTTCGTTTATGCCACCTCCGGCGAAGGTGATCGACACCTCCCAGCCCAAATGATTCAGAGGAGGACGGGGAAGCTTTCCCCCACCTCAATTGCAGCAACCCATCAACGGTCGACAGAGTTCAAGTTCCGCCACCGTCAACCGCCGCGGGAGTCTCCGTTCTTGCTCCT
>CAMOHE010048267.1:0-14495 GCA_946598075.1 Artocarpus hirsutus
TGCTGGGCCCTATCCAGCAAGTGTTAAAATTTGGTAATCAAATCAACTACTACTACTGCTACTATTAAAAAAAATTTAACCTAATTTGTTTATAAAAATTTGTATTGGCGAAGTATTATCATAGAATTAGATGGCATGCCACAATGTTTATATGTATTTCCATATTTATGCAACAAATTCTTTATGGTACTTCATGAACAATTTTTTTTTAACTATTAACTTGTTTGATCTTGTGGTAGAAATCTAAAACTTCAATATTAGCGATGTTAAGTAGTAAATTGAAGTCTTTTTGGTGGCGGTCTCAAAATTTTTCATTAGTCAACGCTTTAAAAGAGGTAACGATCTAACTGTTACTCAGATTACCTTATTGTCGATGATGTGGCGCTTTAATCACGCTGGTGGACCCAACCAAAATAAGCCTCTTTGCATCTTTCTCCATAAATTCGGCTGTTTTGAGGAATGATCTACATAGGGTTGTTGATTACGATCGTAAAAGTGTTGTTGGTAAGATTCAAATCAGACGGTGCATATTGTATGGGTGCATATTATGACATGATTCCTTGAATAACATTATTACATCGACTTGCTTGATTTGAATCATACCGTTAAGATTAATGACCCCACCTTCCCAAATTTTTATTTTTTATCTTTTAGTTTTTCTAAAAGGCTCAGCAAGGTTTACCTTTATGTTTGGCTTGCCCCTTATTCAACAAAAACTGCCATTTTGCTAACCTAAAGTGTTGCAATCACTCGTAATTTAGTCCATTTCGAATTGCAATTTCAATCTAGACGCCCACGCAGTAATATAAAATTATTCAAATTGCGGTGAAATCTAAACGAAAAGTAAATAAACAAGGAATTTCCCAGTGTTATATATGTCCAAGTTTTGCTATAATTGTATTTGGTTATAGGCTTGTTCCCCTTGTCTTATCTTTTCTTTATTTATTTACTTATTTATTTTGCTTAAATGATAAAGATAAGCGCTCATCAATGCTTGATGCTACACGAATCGGTGATGATTTTCAAAAATAATAAAACATATGGCCTTAACAACACAAAAAATCTCCACCTTACAAATATCATTTGTTTATTGGCCCATTAAAACATTCCCATCTTTGAAACATCTCACCACCAAGGAATGAAGCGACTCCTTCCATGCCCATGCCCTTCCATAATGTCTGTCCCCTATCTTCCTATAAATAATTTACACACATATATATCTAGTATGAGACTTTTGTAATGTATGGAACATTATGTATGACTTCCAAATTAATTATGCATGAACTAGTGCATTCGAGAAACTTCGAGCCCGTTTGGTTCATTGGTTCGAATCATGTTTCAAATTATTTTGCTATAGTATTTTCTCTCACAAAAATTTAAATCTTTATTCAAATTTTTTAGTCAAATCTATGAACCAAACGGACTTTCATGTTCCATGTAATCCAAAGTCAAGGCTGCAACGCGTAAATAGCATTCCAAAACCGCAGCGCCCGCAAGTCATCTTAAACACAACAAGCACAAGTACTTCAATATTTGAGGCCTAGCAAACACAACAAACACATAGAAAGAGAGAAAAATCAAGTGAGATAATGGGAAAGGCCCGCACCATTGGCATAGGAATGGACTACTCAGCAACCAGCAAAGCAGCCCTCCGATGGGCGGCCAATAATCTGATCGACAGCGAAGATCTCATCGTGCTAATACACGTTGAGCCCCCCAAAGCCAATCACACTAGAAAGGAGCTCTTCGAGGATACTGGATCACGTTAGTCTCTTTCATAAATCTTGTTAAACTTAATCACATACTTTTTTATTTTTATAATGATTCTAATGTGATTTGATGAGAAAATATTTTATTATAAATTTCTCTAGTGGATTCATGTAGTAAAGTATTTTTTCCCCTTGTGTTTTAGCTCTGATTCCTCTTGAAGAATTCAGAGAGATAAACTTCTCAAAGCAGTATGGGCTTAGTAATGATCCGGAGGTGATTGATATACTTGATACAGTTTCAAGGACAAAAGGGGCAATGGTGATGGCTAAGGTTTACTGGGGAGACCCAAGAGAGAAATTGCTGGATGCTGTGGAACAGCTCAAGCTTGACTCCCTTGTTCTTGGGAGTAGGGGTTTAGGCCCCATAAAAAGGTAACCATTAAAATTGCTAATTTCAACTATATATTTCTTTTACCAAATACCATAGATTTTTATTTGAAGTCTGTATCAATTACATGATATGGTCCTAGAAAAGTCAGTCACGTAATATAATAATTGGTAACAGAGACTCAATAGATAGATAGTATAATCCTTTTTACTCTATTTTATAATTTTCCTTTTTTAAACTTCTTGCAAAAGGGTTTTGTTATATTCGGTCAAATTTGCAGATCTAGCTTTTCTACACTTGGTTCCCCTTACACTTGATTCCCCTCACCTAGACATGATAGATAAGCAACAGCAAAACAGGTTATTATAGGAGTCAGAAACTTAAAAAATTAGTTCAAACACTATAACATATGAGAGCTTTTACTGTAACACATATTTACTTTATATTGCAGCATGAGAAAGCTTTATACTGTAGACAGTTTACACTCATCAATTTAAACTCATTTGCTAAATACAAAATTATATTACAAACTCTTGAAAATATGACGTTCCAAGCTGAGTCTTAAGCTCATAGGCACCGGGGTGCCGAATTATGTACAAAAATACTGTAGGACTCTTCTGGAGCTGGATCATACATGACATAATGATGGGGCTCGCATTGGCCTGCAATTTTTGTGTCATGTGAGCCCTAGTTCTCGGAGTCTTATAACAATGCTCTATCACAAACACACGTCACGTACCAAATAATGTCCTTTAGTTGGCTGAGGACCCAAAACACCAACTATGAACTTTACATGATTGTTCCTCCACAGTATTATGACGACTTCTTTATCATTAATATGCATTGCACCTAAGTTTGTTTATTTATTATTTATTCATGTATATCTTCTTAACCACTGTAGCAAAAGCAATGTATCCGGACATAAATTTGGTTATTGTGCTTTTTCAAAGGGGACTACGCTTATGTCGAATAAAAAAAGAGGCGGATTTTTCTCATTTCAACTCCTAAATTTTGTAGTAATCAAACATGTCTATCCACACTTTCCATGTCATATAAAGATGTACATAATGAAACATAAGACTATATAGCTCTTCTGTAGATGATTTTTGACCTCATTTATTCACACCTTTTAAAACCAACTATAGAAATTAAATTAAACCTAAAATCAACATTGGTATTTTTTTTTTCTTTTCATCCTAAAGTCAGTAATAATTTATTTAATAAGCTAAGCATTAATGAATAGTGAAATTTGTCCCAAACATATGCAGGGTATTGCTTGGAAGTGTAAGCAACTATGTGGTGACACATGCTTCTTGTCCAGTCACCGTGGTGAAGGGATCAACGTTATCACCCAAATCCTAAAGTCTATATTAAATGTGATTTGTAAAATGTGATGTTATAATTTTCCATTAATGTCTTTGCCGTGTTTTATTGTGTTGATTTGATGTAATAATTAAGCTTATATAGTACTGCTCAAGCAGGAAGTCTGTGTTTTAATTGTGTTGCTTTTTTTTTTTTTTTTTTCTTGAGGCAAAATAATTCTGTTAATACTGAGATAAATTAGTCAAACAACAGAAAATAAGGATTTGTAATAAATTCCATAAAATAAGAGCCTAAATGAGTAGTGCTTGACGTGGATTTTTGAGTTCAGTTCCGATAAGTATCTAATAGATTAAATAGAGCCTCTCTTATTAGTTGCAACTTTCAGAGGAATGATTGCGTCATTCCAATACTAATCAATTACCTGCTTATATAGAATAATCATTCAAATATAGGAATTTGGTTCTTGCTCATAGCTAATTTCTCTATTCAATAATCATCAAAGAAATAAATTAAAGGACGATTTTCCCAATAATCTTAGCCACTAATCACTCAAAGTTTCCATGAATCGTTTGAGGAACATCGCTCATCATTAGGGAGATATTCTGTATGGCACAAACAAACGAGGTAGATTTCTCGATCTAATGGCCTTATCCCTTTCTTTGGTGTCCCATTGGCTTACCCGAATGGTCTCTTTATTGACATCTCGTTCTCAGAGACTGCTTATGCATCTTGTGTATTGCTTGATAAACTTACAGTTTTAACTAACTACAATAACTTCAGTTCTATTTCACTTGTCCAACGGCCCATTAATGTCTTTTATCTTCTTTAACATATTCTCTATTCTCCTGCACTCTCCTGCACTTCTACTTGCTATGATATTGTCCGCTTTGTGTTTAAGCCTTCACAAGTTTACTCTTAGGCTTTACTCCAAAGGCCGCATACCATTAGAATATAATGTTCTTACTTATAAACCATTTTACTTATGATTATTGCTAAACGATGTGAGACTATACAACTAACTCTTTCAAAGCCCTTTTGTCTGAAGAGATTTATAATTGTCACAGGAATGATATAACCAACTCCTACATTTTTGTGTTTATCCTTAATCCCCATTGTGCAAAGCACAAATTCAAATTAAGGCCAAACTAGAGTCAAATAAAACGAGTTTATTACAAGATGAGAAGCATGTAAACAGTCAAATTACTCATCACACCAAACAAAAATACATTAATTATGGTCATTCTCAATGTAGATGATACAGACAAATAATTAATAAGTAGCAACTGAAAATTTAAATATAGTGGCCGAGATTTTCGAAGCAAATGGCGAGAATCTTGTTATAATTAATTAACCATAATACTTTTTATTAAGATCATAAGGCACTCTAACAAACACCGTTGGTCTTCTTCCTGTCCAAGACAAACTTCCTCCAAATTGTAGTGATCTCCCTTTGGGTCTCCAACTCAGTTTTCTTGGCCGCCACGGTCCCGTTCTTCTCAACCTCCTTGTGATCAACAGAAACCGAAATGTTGGTGGTGAGCTTGGAGGGGAGCGCGTCAAGCTCATGGAGGACTTTCTGAATGTCAATCACAAGCCGCTCAGCTAGGGTTCGCGAGAAGTCCTCACGGATCACGACGCGCAGCACCGTGATGTGCTGCGCGTCGGGGGGCATGGTGTAGGCGGGCACTATCCACCCGAAGCGACGCAGCATCTCCGAGACCTCGAACTCATTGTGGCTGTGGTTGTCCTTGAGGGAGAAGGCAACCAATGGCACCCCGTCGTCCTTTGAGACAATGTTGAAGCGACCTGTCTTCTCCAATCCTTCTTTAAGCACCATCATGTTTTCCCTACAATTTTCCATCACATTCCTGTATCCCTGCAGGTATACAATTACACATGCACAAAAATTACTTCTTTTTCTGGTATGTGAACTCCAAATAAGTTTTCTATTTATAATGTTATGCATTTTATAATTTTTTTTTTAATCAGTTTGAACTTACCTCATGACCCAAGCGAATCAGTTGATAGTATTGAGCAATAACTTGGCTAGAACCTGCAATTTTCATCAAAGACATGCTATTAGTGACATAGAATATGCATGAGCATAATTTGTTCATGTTTAAATATTAAATTTTGACATTTGAGTAGGAAAATCTTTTGCAATATTGTAGTGTTGTACTTCGTGCCAAATTTGATACAGAATATACAACATGCCAAATTTTGACATTTTAAAGTTGTACTAATTAATTAAAACGAGTGATTGCCAGATGGACTTGAATCCCTTTGATCCTTTTTTTTCCTCTCTGTCTTCTCAATTAAATTTAATCGCCTCATTAAGAATTGACAACTCATACTAACATGATCTTAGTCTAATCTTTATGATGTTTAATCTGTAATTTTTATTTTAAAAAAGTGAACAGTTTGGCACGTGGAAAACATCTAGAGGACTGCATATATACAGACCTTTAGAGAAGTTGAGGGTGAAAGTGGGTTGATCCGCTCCGAGGTAGTTGATGTGGAAGATGAGCTCGTCAGGCAAGTCTTCTTTGCTTCTCCAAATGACCCACCCGATTCCGGCGTAGACGAGGCCATACTTGTGGCCACTAACGTTGATGCTCTTCACCAGCGGCAGCCGGAAATCCCACTCGAGTTCCGGGTAAAGAAATGGTGCAATGAACCCACCACTTGCTGCATCCACATGAATAGGAGTATCCCATCTGCCAGACAAGAAAATTGATTGATTATCATTTAATTATGATACATCATATTCGTTAGAATATAAAACTATTATCGACTTACATCCTAATAGCTCAAGTTTTTAGAAGAATTTATAAATTAACATGGTATTAGACTAGGTCCAACTTATTATTTAATATTTATGTGTCGGACTTTGTAATTTAATATTTTACCATATAATTGTCCGTTGTCAGTCTCACACATGAAAGTGTTAGAATATAAAACTATTGTCGGTTTACTTCCTAGTCCAATTGTTTTTTTTATAAAAGTGATAAACTAACAATAAATAGTGTTGAATTATTTAACAAATATGCCTATTTAAGAACGTACCCAGTTTCTTTGTTCTTCTCAGTGAGGAGATCGTTTAGAAGCTTAACGTCTTCAAATTCTCCATTGAGAGTGGAACCCAAAATAGCAGCAACACAAATAGTGTTCTCATCAACCATTTCCACTGCTTTCTCAGGGTCCATCACATAATATCCTTCCCTTAGCTTCACCTCCTTCAACTCCACCTCAAAGTACCTTGCAAATTTCTCCCAGCATACCTTCAATATTCCATCTTAATCGTGTCAATATAAAAACGTACATATTATTGAATTGAAGCATGGACTTTAATTAATTTTTTGAATTTTAAGAAGCAATAATACATACAATATTTCTTTCAATATCATCATGAACATGCTATATATACATTAGTGAGTACAATTAACTCCCTTTTTTTTTTTTTCTTAATTCAAATTGACAAGTAGAAAAGATAACATACTCTAAAACTAATTGTTTATGAAGCAAGTTGAAGTTCCAAAAAATAATAAATAAAATCCTTATATCTCCTATTTTATGGGACCCACCGTATATTAGTAATGTGTGATGTTTAGAGCTACCACTACTTTTATAATTTTGTTGCCATCCTGTTCAACCCGGTGGGGTTAATAAGATATTTAAGAGAATAGTTTAAACAATCGGTTTGGATTTAAAAATTATAGTATGTGAAAGTTTTATACTATAGCTTTTTACTGTAATATATAAAAGTCTTACACTGTTTACAATTCAAACTATTGGTTTAAACTACTCTTTTAAACAGTCCATAAGTCTTAAGTGTCTTACAAAAAAAAGGTCCATCTGGCGGGAGCCATTTTCTTGGTGGGGCCATCATTTTGCAAGCTATAATTTTTATATCATATGAGCTAATCTTTAGCTAATTTTTTCATATAAATAAGCTAAAGCATATGAAAACATGACTAATTAAGGGTGGTCAAGTGGCTACGAAAAATGAAGGCATATGGTTGGATGTAGGGCCGAATATAATGACACACAAAGGGGTGAATGGTGATCACAGACCTGGACATTGGCTCCAGTAACAATGTTGGGTTTGTCATATGGCTTGCCTTCCGCCTTGCGTTTGTTTTGCCACTTCCTCTTGAAGGCCAAACCCGCCAACATTATGGCCTCCGAAGACCCGACCGTCCCGACACCCACAGCAGCCTCCGACTCCCCAAGTGGCGCGTTGAACAAATGTGCGATCATATTCACGCACCGATTCTGTTACCATCAATGCCGGAGTCAAAAACTTTTTTCAGTACAGACATTATACAAAAAATACAAGAATTTTTTTTATTGACAAACAATAAAATAACTAAAAATAAAAAAATATAGAATTTAAAGTCTTAATTGGAATATGTATGGCGCTCAACTATTCCGTCCTGATTGCCGTTACATTACGTGACAATTAGAACTTAATTAATATTCATAGTAAATGATCTAGTTATATCTAATTATGCCATTTCACTTTAACAAAAGGCTCCTTATCTTCCTTTTTACTTTACTTTACTTGCTTCTCATGTCCAAGAAGGATATTGCTTTATCACTATTATCCAAAGCTTAATTATAGCTTTTGTGAGCGGGTCATGCGAGCGTGACAAAAAGACAATAAGAAACGTCACAAAGGTAAAGATTATTTGTTAGTTACGTTGAATTTATTGCCACTGAGATTAAACCTTTTGTTTTGTTAATCAATATGGTAATAAAGTCTTTTTTCATTGCAAAAAAAAAAAAAAAAAGTGTTTAGCTTCCCTATGTGTTTGTCTCTATTGAAATTTGAAAAATTCGCAAACCAAATTCTCATAGTAATTTTGACGGAAATGACATGTTGCACGCATTGTGCATATACATGACTCACACACATATATAGTCGTCACATGATCATTAACATCCATGCAACGGTAATTTTCTCTTTTTTTTTTTACTTCAGTTTACCATTTTACCCTGAAGTGCTTCTACGTCATCACATATGTGGTTTCTTTTGCCGTTATCTTGCCTTATAGTGCGAGTGGTCTTGACGTGCGGTCTACCACTTTGGGAGACACCATCGATCCATCATTTCATTGTCGGGGACCATTAACAATTTGTCGTATTACAGAAATTTTCTTTGAAAAAGTAAATGCTAGACGACAACCAACGAATGATACGTTGGTGTTTGAAAGATTGATTTAAAATAAAAGTTTAAGAGGATGTTTAGAAAAGCGGTGGGAATCAATGATGAGAATTATTTTTGCTGTAGTATGTAAGAGTTTTATATTGTAATAATTTTTTTTATTATTATTGTAGCATGTAAAAATTTTTTACTATTTATAACTGAGTTTGTGGTAAAAATATACAACATAAAATTTTTATGTATTATAATATAAAATTTTTATATATTATAGTTTTTCAACTTAAATTAATAGTTAAACCCCGTATAAATTTATAGTTGCTTTCAATAATAGGCCCTACAATTAGTGTAAAACCAAAGAAAATTTTTATTTAATCATGTAAGGTTATAATTTTGTTACTAACAAAACAATAAGACTTAACTTAAAAAATATATTACAAATTAAATTAAAACTTATAATTTTATAAATAGAAAGATTAGGATGAAAATAATTTTTCAAAACCAAACATATATACAGTCAATATTATTTCCGTATTTACCGGCTTTAAATTTATTCTCCCTTGGGGGCAATCAGTATTCACGTCAATCGATATTCAAGAACCTTTATTTTTTTCCCGAAGGAATATTCAACAACCATTATAAAAATTAATTCGAGATTTAAGATCGTTACAAGTGCTAAGATAAACCATCGTACATCCATATTACCCTCCCCCACTTCGGTACTTCCCTACCTATCACCTTAGTTTTTCTAAACTAGTATTAAATAATTTAGATTGATAATACCAGCAGACAATAAGAAAAGTATTAAATAATATTTATAATGTTTTTGTTGCTGAAACATAAACATACACTTGGCCCCCCCCCCCCCCGCTTTTTTATTGGGTAAATTTGATAAAAGGTTTAAAAAAATTTAAAATTAAGTAAATGATTTCTTTTTTTTAGCACAAAAAAAAGTTTTTTTTAAGTATTGAAGTCGTTCTAGTTTTTTTCCAAAGAAAAAAAAAAAGACTTTATCTAAGAGAGAAACCTAACCAAGGTGGAAACAAAAAAAACTAGATATGTTTTAATACCAAAAAGCCATTTTTTTTATGCTTTAAAACCAAAAAAAAAAAAAAAAAGGAAACAAAAAAAACTAGATATGTTTTAATACCAAAAAGCCATTTTTTTTATGCTTTAAAACCAAAAAAAAAAAAAAAAAAGGTAGTTAACAGAATTAAATTTTTTGAAAAAGTTGTTTTTAATTGGCTGAAAAGATTACAAGTCAACTTTTACTAGATTGTCCTGAAGCGATGTGACGGGTTCACATTGATCAACAAATTTTACCTAGTTTAGCCACGAATTTCGTATATCATATTTACACACACACACACACACACACACACACATATATATATATATATATATATCATTCTATGAAAGAAGGAACTAATCACGGCAATAACCGCGGCAACTAAGACGCAGCCAGAAAATGACAAGTGACAAACTATTCTTCCATTATCCTTCTTTTTCCATTGTTTCTGGGAATAATTTCAACTTTCAACTTCTCCATATATGTTCGCCATGTTAAACCAATTCCATCCCTAGAATTATTAGTCCCAAAAAAAAGTCCATCCCTCAAATTTTTGAAAAGAAAAAAAATTTCTTTGACTAACTTTAAACTTAGTAATTTATTCCAATCTTTTGTCTTAAGTTTATATCATGTATCGTCATGGATCAAATTAACATTTTGCTTAGAGATTTACCAATAAAAGATATGTTATTTTTAGATTGTCATCCTAAAAAAACCCACAAAATTGTTATTAAAAACAAAAACAAAAACAAAAGAAGAAGTGACTTTATTGTAGGTTAGGTAATCATTGACTACGCTTTTTTTTAACATCTCAATTAAAACTAAAAGCTTTTAGCAGCTAGAATAAAAAAAACAAAAAAATTATTACAGTATAAAACTATTAAATGTTATAGTTTTTATACAAGGTTTCTCTCTCCAACCAATCAACCGAATTAATCTGTGATCGTGCCCCCAGCCTCTTAGTTTGACATTGTAATTTCGGAGTGATACATATATGTGTGTCTGAGTCAATAATACTCGTATATATTGGGGCTAGGTGGTCATTAAAAACTGTCTATACATAGAAAAAGCTACTTGGTGTATGAAAAATATCTTCCATCTATTATTTGAGTATTTAATAAATAACCTACAACTATTTTGGGTCTGCCGACTTGATCCCTTGGCCATAAAATGATGACAATAACCGAATGGATACCGGTTGCGTATTTATCTGTCAAATATCTTGTATATATATCCAATCAAAGTCTACAAAGCTAAAAGTAAGCGAGATTTTTCTCAGGGAAGATACCTAAATATTCGGTTACCGGTTGTAATTGACTGTACTTATTTGCGAAATATCTTACACAAACAAAGAACGACATTCAAAAATTACAAAGCTAGTAATTTTCTGCTAAAATAAAGCAAGTATGCTTTCGAAAAATAAAAAAATAAAAAGCAAGTAACCTGATTTAATTTTATATTCATATGGTGGCCTGTTGGACAGATAAATCTGGACGAAGATTTATATTAGTTAAGCTCGTTTTCTAAAAAAAAATAATATAGTAAAGGAATCGACTAGTGTGATATTTGACAACGTGAGTTAAAACAAAAAAATTTAATATAAACACTCATGTATGTATTATAGTATTTTTAATTAATGCTCTTAAACACACTCTAACTCATCTTCTAAAAAAAACAAAATATTAACAAATAAAAGCAGAAATTGTCCTCTGGGTCCAAATTGGCAAATTCATGCACCAAGTACCCAAATTCCGAGGATTATAACTAAAACAACGAACCCTTGTCCCCCTTTTTCTCCACTTGGCGGCAGGATATATACCAATGTCTCGCAGATTTGTTTGACATGGTTTTCTAATTTATTTCAACCGCTTTAGGTGAATAAAAATAAATAAATACAATCCCGGGACGCGTCCAGAGGGCATCTTGTTCTGGAAAAAAAATCCTTATTATAATGGAAAATTTAATGGAGAAATTATATGAAAGTGATTTTGACCCCTTCAACCAATGGAACCTTCTTACATTCCAGATTTTTTGCCAATAATAGAAATAAATCCTTTAAATATTCCCACAAAAACTTAATTATTCAATTAATTAATTAGTTCTCCGATAGAACTTAAAAAATTTTAATAGATAATAGAAATAAATCCTTTAAATATTCCCACAAAAACTTAATTATTGAATTAATTAATTAGTTTTCCGATGGAACTTAAAGAATTTAATCAGATACTAGGAACACATATTACGTCATGTAAAATATAATTAAAAAAAATGGAAGAATATGATCACCTGGAGCTCAGTGGTAACAGGGTACTCATCCATGTCAACGTAGTTCTTGTTGATGGCGGCCATGATGAGCTTATCGCACTCCGGCTCCATCCACGTCGTCACGAACGACGCTAGGTTTAGCCTCGGATTCCCGTCCAACATCAGCTCGTCGTTGATGATCTGGAACGCCGCCTCCTTTGGGATCGAGTCCTCCGGCATTTTAAACCTAATTAATTAATTAACTCATAATTAATTTCGCCGACAATCCAATAAAATAAATTAAAGAGTATATTTTACATATTGTCATCAATAGAATGACATGCTCGATTAATTGATCTTTTCTTTTCTCTTTTTTTTTTTTCTCTTATTACAATTAACTTCCTATATACTAATAAAAACAACATAAGATCATGATGAAATTGAAGAAAAAGGGTTCATCATCATCATGATGATCATTACCTGGGAAGGGAGGTTCGGACATAGCGAGAGGCAAACGTAGAGTGTATTGAGACATCGGTCTGGGAAGCTGTCTTTGAGAGGACCATATTGGCCGATCCAGACTAGTTTTAGAGAGAGAAAGAGAGACCTGAATAGATGAAAGAGAAGTAATACTTGTTTTGGGTGTTGTGTGGGAGTGGCGAGGAAGCGGATCTGGTGTTATTTATACACGAATAACTGTATACATGGGGAAATTGAATCCGGTGTGCGGTTAGAACTGTTGTTTTTATTGTATTACATGAGAACTTTATATTATAGCGATTTTTATTGTTATGATAACATATGAGAGCTTTACATTAAAAAAGTGTAAAGCTTTCTCAATAGTTAAATCTGTTGGTTAGACCCGTTTGACAATTGTTTGGCAAGGGACATTGAATTGGGTGTTTAGCAGGTAGTTAGAATCGTTGGTTAAAACTGTTTTTATTGTAACATGTAAGAGATTTACATTGTAGCGACCTTTTTATTATCATTATAACATGTGAGAACTTTACATTAAAAAAGTGATCTAAACCACAATTGTCAAACACTCTTACACGTTTCTTTTCTACAAATAATTTAGTTAAGTTTCCTTCTTATTTTTGACACTTGAAAAATTATAGATTATAAGTAGGGATGAAGCCTGAAAATTTAGTCAAGAAGAGCTAAGCGTATGGTAATATTATTTAGAAAAATTAAATAAAAAAGATATAAAATTTTAAAGGTAAAATAAAATTTTAAAAAAGATAAACAGTAATTTTTATAAAATGTTACATATAATATTAAAAAAAAGTTTAAAAGACGGCCGACAATCTTATTCAATATGTAGCTCCACCTCTTACTATAAAGGGGTAATTAAAACAATGGAAGCACCTAATGGAGGACAGTGGAGACATTTACATACGTTTCTCATTAATTATATAACGCGCTTAGTGATCAACGATGTTAATAAATGTACATTTATATATATAGAGAGAGAGAGAGAGAGAGAGAGAGCGTGCGGAGAGGGGCGGAGAGAAGTGCCCGCAACTTGCTTTGGTTTCCAAAGGTTCCACTTTCCGCATATTCTTCTATTTTAATCAACAGCTCGGACCAAAAACTTTTTTATAATATTTTAATTTTGCAGGTGAATAATTTTATCCAAATGTCAGGGTCCACAGTGTACTTGACACAAAAATCCCAAATTGCACATGAGAAAATTCAAAAATGAAAATATATCTTGCCAATTTTAGTTAAAAACCAAAATTTAAAATCCAAAAAGCATCCCTTATATTTTTCAAAACATCCTAAAACCGTCCAACTTTTTAACTTCATTGGGTTAATTTTTTAAAATAGGCAAACTGTCTTTGGGAGACACGCTATCCACAATTTGCCAAAAATAAAAATATCTGTATCGATTAAAATATCAATACTTTAATTTTATAGAATAAAAATTTTATAAAAACCTTTATATATAATAGATAAAATCTCAATATCCAAAAAAGTCCTATATGACTCAAATATGATTGAAATCCCATCTTGATAAAGTAATATTGATGTCACGACATGTTATTTAAATAAGATTGTTATATATGGTATTTAGAACATGATCGAGCTAAAAGTGTGGCCATCGAGAATGTTGGGCCCTAAAAGGTTGGATAATTGTGAAAGTTAGCAATCTTTTCATGTGGTTACAAAAACCATCTCAATTGTGAACAAAGTATCACAATTTTTTTTTTTAATGGATCATCTCATAGTTTGCTCATAGTATAAGATTATTTTCATATGTCCCATGAGTTATATCGTCTTTTAAAATGCCCTTTAATTGTTCAAAACTTTCGTCTATATCCGTCTATATTAGTAACAGATTTAGAGGACATATTGAAAATCGGTCTATAATTGGAGGAGACTTAAAAATTTGCTTGCTATTTATTGAATAGCCAACCATATTCTTTCAGAAAATTTAACGAGTCAAAAGACATTAAGGAGAAAGGATCATCAACTACTCTTCCAGTACAAGGATGCTAAACCCAAAAAAAATGTCTTTGTTGTTGCAGTAATTGCGTTGGCACGCCATGGAAGACTTCTACTCATGAAAACCCCTTCTTTGGGTAAAAAAAAAAA